>JAFMOC010000476.1:0-237500 GCA_019802505.1 Corydoras sp. C115
GAACAGACAGCTCGTCCTTCTCTAAAGCGTTAGGCGCATGCGCACTCAAAAGTATAGCTCCCGTACCGCGGTGCCATTACCTCTGCACTGGTTTCATGCTCGGGAACAGGGTGTTGGGTGTCATAATGATTATGTAAGGAACATTGCGGGTTAGTACAGAAAAAAAATAAAAATAATAATAATTAATGAATTTTCTATAACTTACAGCAAGGTTAGCCTGCCGCTTTTTTAGAGAAGCCATATGAGCCTCGGTCTTTTTGCTCTCTTGGTCCAAAATTCCCAGCCAATGAGAAAGCTGCTCCTAGTGTTCAAACACAATGTTAATCCACGTCTATAAACCTGAAGGAACACAGCATGTTTCAACCTATTCTCGCCTCATCAGCAGTTAAAGCCCAGTAATTTTCCAAACTTTTATTATTGAGCTGGAGAAGGACAGTGGAACATCATTACAAGGACAGTGGAACATCACATGGCACAGTCCTGTTCTCTATAAGTGTAAATATAAATCACAAATCATTCCATCAATCCATTATCTTCCCCTTTATCCTCTATTTGATAACTATTAGGGTCGCGGGGGGGTTAGCCTTGCCCATGCCCATCCAGGGGAGAACGTTTCGGGCGCTGGGCAGATACACCCAGGACAGGGTGCCAATCCATCACTGGACACACACTCACTCACACAGACACACTCTATATGGGGCAATTTGGAGAACTCAATTGACTTGATCCATATTTTTGGACTGTGGGAGGAAACCGGAGAAACCCGGAGGAAAAATCCACACACAGACACGGGGAGGACATTCGAACCGGGAATCCGTAGTGCTGAGAACATGCTAACCACTAAGCCACCGTGCCGCCCACTTTTTGAAATCTACATCATTTATTCATTGCTGAAATTGATTAATGACTTAAACTGTATTACAAATTCTTTTTAATAACGTAAAGATGTGAGAACTGTAACTGACCTCTGTGTATTTGAAGGAGGCGGAGCCTGATTTGCGGGTTGTATTCGGAGAGCGCGGGTATGGCTGCATCACTGAAGTCAAACAGAGAGGCTCAGCTGGTGGTGGATGGGATGTGCCGTCTTTTCCTGCCATTTCTACAGAAATTATTTACAGAAATAGATCATGATTTTACATTTTCTACCTACTTTGAGAACTCGTAAACTAGATAAGTCTATTGAGAACCCGGAGGAAACCCACACAGACACGGGGAGAAGATGGAAACTCCACCCAGATTAGGATTCAAATCGGGAAACCCCAGCTCTGAGAGGAGAACATGCTAACCACTAACCCACCGTGCCGGGGGGGGGGGGTTCCCCATGCCCATCCAGGGGAGAACGTTTCGGGCGTTGGGCAGATAGACCCAGGACAGGAGGCCAATCCATCGCTGGACACACACTCACTCACACAGACACACTCTATATGGGGCACTTTGGAGAACTCAATTGACTTGATCCATGTTTTTGGACTGTGGGAGGAAACCGGAGAACCCGGAGGAAACCCACGCGGACACGGGGAGAACATGGAAACTCCACCCAGATTGGGATTAAAACCGGGAATCCATAGCGCTGAGAGGAGAACGTGCCAACCACTAAGCCACCGTGCCGCCCGCCATAAAATATAACTTTTGTTTATTTTATTTTAATATAATACTAATTTTGGGCGGCACGGTCGGTGGGGGGTTCCCCATGCCCATCCAGGGGAGAACGTTTCGGGTGCTGGGCAGGTACACCCAGAACAGGGCGCCAATCCATCGCTGGGCACACACTCACTCACACAGACACACTCTATATGGGGCAATTTGGAGAATTCAATTGACTTGATCCATGTTTTTGGACTGTGGGAGGAAACCGGAGAACCCGGAGGAAACCCACAAAGACACGGGGAGAACATGGAAACTCCACCCAGATTGGGATTCAAACCGGGAATCCATACCACTAACCCACCTTGCCGCCCTCATCTTAATCAATTTGGATAAAAGCATCGGCTAAAGGACCAAATGTAACGTAATGTGAGGCAGTCACAATATACTATTTTGTATCAGTTGTCAGATAGAACAGTTATATTTTTTCTTTTATAAACGTGATCACATGTGGACATGGCATTTGTTTGGCAAAAGTACACTTCCTTATTGTGCTTATCTATCTCTGTTATGGAGGAAGTCTAAAATCTCACGCTGCAGTTTTAGCAAAGCAACCAATTTAGTGGCAACTTAATTCTCAGACGTTTTAAAGAAATGAACAATCTTCATGATTAATACTTACATGATTAATAAGTCTTGACCATCAGTGAAAGACACATATTTTCCTCATGACATAATAGAAATTATATTACCAAAAAATACTTCTTTTTACTAAAAAGTTAAAAATAATAATAATAATAATAATAATAATATGGTGATACTTACTGTGCTGGGTATGAATGCAGGATTATCCGTGCGTTCTGTTCTACTGAATAAGTATAAAACAAGCCGAAGCCTGTGTGTGTGTCTGTATTGTGATTGCATGTACGTGCAAGCAATGCATTTGCTGAATATTTGCTGCTTGTTGAAACTGTGGTTTCTGATGTGCTATTTGAAACCCTGAGGGTTTGAGTGCAGACACTATTTTTGAGTGCGCCACTTTTTCGTTCATCAGATAAAATAATGCTGAAGAGAATCTTTCAAATGTCTTTAATCCTCATGGCTATTTGAATGGTTTTGTTTTTTTCTAGATACTCTCAGTTTTTTGGGCAGGATGAGTTCTGTCATTATAACATGTTTAATCATCACTTCTTCGATACTGAGGTAAGAGCAGAAAAAGCCACTGGCTGCATTTTTCTCAATGTTTTCTGATGAACTGAAAGTTTGGTCTCTTACAGGATGCAGTGAAAGGTTTCCAGGATTTCTTAAAGGATGATGGGAATAAAATAGTCATGGTAGCAGATCCACCCTTTGGAGGGTTGGTCAAACTACTAGGCCATACATTCTCCAAGATATCCGCGACCTGGAGAACGCTTCAGGACGACGGTGTGTATCAAAGCAGTCAGTCCGCCAGCACGATAGATTAGCAAAAATTAGGGGTGAGCTGCAATATTCGCTGATTCGACGATTCGATTCGGAGAACCGTAGTGGACTATAAACCTCATAGTCGAATGTACCGTTTTGACCACATGGGGGCGCCAATGGCTGCTGCTAAGCATTTGTTTTTACATGAAATGTCTTTGTTTTCGTTATATATATAGCCTTTTGTCAAATAAAATCATCCTAATCATCCTAAAACTCATTGATCTGAGTGTTTTAGGTTTTTCCTTTGAAGTGGAAAAAAGTCCAGAACGGGGATCCCATTTACGGTGCTCTAGAAAAACAAGCAAAATAGAAAAAAAAAATCTTTTTTTAAAAACCACGCTTATAGCGCCATCTTGTGGTGAAATTTTAACTGATTCGACTATCAGTCGACTATAGGGAAAATCTGACGAATCAGATTCGACTATGAAAATCTTAGTTGAAGACACCCCTAGCAAAAATTACAATCTATAGTCACTAATATTTGAGCATTTGCAACCATTTTAATATCCTTTAACAGATAATGGGCCGTCTGAGATGCCAATGATCTGGATCTTTCCTTACTTTTTCGAGCCGAGAATCCTGGACTGCTTCCCGTCCTTCACCATGTTGGATTATCAGGTAGCTTGCCACATGATCGACACTGAAATAAAAAAAATAAAAAAGATGGGTGCACATATTAGTATGGCCATTGACCGTTACATAATGAGTACGAAGCTGTGACATACTCTCAGATCTATTTTTTTTGCAGGTAGATTATGATAACCATCCCTTGTATAAACACGGGAAGGTCGGCCGTAAACAGTCACCAGTCCGTCTTTTTACAAACCTTCGTCCTGAAGACGTTGTTCTCCCACCGGAGGAAGGCTACAGGTAAAGTCACACGCTGTATTTAGGTTTTACTGAACGCACATGTAAATAAAATGCTACGGAATTAACCATTTTCAACAATAAGCAATAAGAAATCATCTACCGATTACATTTTTAGTCCAGATATATACTCACTGGCCAGTTTATTAGGTACTTCTTGCCACAGTCATGCTTATTGTCATTATTTCCCACTTACCATATAGATATAATTTACGTTTCCATTGTTACTGCTTGTAGTCCATCAGTTAGTCTATTCTGTTCTCTATTGGACCCCTAAAGTGGTCCTAAAGCCCCATAAAGTGAAAAGTATCAGTGCAACACACACACCAATACACTACCACATCAGTCACTGCACTAAACTTTAGGGGTGAGCTGCAATATTCGCTGATTCGACAATTCGATTCGGAGAACCGTAGTCGACTATGAACCTCATAGTCGAATGTACCATTTTGACCACATGGGGGCGCCCATGGCTGCTGCTAAGCATTAGTTTTTACATGAAATGTCTTTGTTTTTTGTTATATATATAGCCTTTTGTCAAATAAAATCATCCTAATTTCTAGAAGAAAAAAGAAAAAACAAAAAAAAAGGTTTTCTTTTGTTAGAAAAACAAGTAAAATATTTAAAAAAAAATTTTTTTTTAAAAACTACGCCCTTAGCGCCATCTTGTGGTAAAATTTTAACTGATTCGAGTCGACTATAGGGAAAATCTGACGAATCAGATTCGACTATGAAAATCTTTAGTTGAATACAGCCCTACTAAACTTAAATAATACCTGCTCTCTGGTGGTCCTGTGGTGACCAAATTCCAATTCACCAGATGGGGGACAAAGATTATCTTTGTGTGGGACATTGTGGTACACCAATGCTTCAAGGTAGTCTTAAATAACTTAAAACAAAACAAAAAAAATATATATATACACGTGTACAATTAAACAGAACAGACAGTTCTTTAATGTGCTTTAAAAAGGGTATGACTTTCCTGTAAACATAGTAAGCATTGAGCTTTTATACTATTTTACAATGATTCTCAAATCAAAACACCCAGAACAGACATGCGTTAGAATTTCCGATTGGTTGACATTCAAACAGCCCGCCTCTCCCCCGATAACAGACAACACAGCCATCTAATGGCACGCATTTAAAACTGGAGTCTGACTTTCAATCTCAATGCGGGACGACGTCCCAAATCGCGGGACGCCTGAAAAGTAACGAAATTGCGTGACTGTCCTGCACAAAGCGGGGCATCTGGTCACCCTAGGTGGTCCTGACTATAAAAGAACAGAGAAAATGGGACTAACAAAGTATTACTAGGGCGGCACGGTGGCTTAGTGGTCGGCACGTTCGCCTCTCAGCGCTAGGGATTCCCGGTTCGAATCCCCATCTGGGTGGAGTTTCCATGTTCTCCCCGTGTCTGCGTGGGTTTCCTCCGGGTTCACCGGTTTCCTCCCACAGTCCAAAAACATGGATCAAGTCAATTGAATTCTCAAAATTGCCCCATATAGAGTGTGAGTGAGTGTGTGCCCAGCGATGGATTGGCGCCCTGTCCTGGGTCTATCTGCCCAGCGCCTGAGATGTTCTCCCCTGGATGGGCATGGGGAACCCCACCACGACCCTAATAGAGGATAAAAGCGGGAGATAATGAATGAACGAAGTATTACTAGAAAATAAAATGGACCACGGTCTCTCATCCCACTGCATCGGTGTGGTAAAGGGAACCGAACGTCAGTTTAGAAACATGAAGATGTAAATAATAAAATAGGCAGTTCATGTGCCATGTATTTAAAAAAATGCTATTAATCTTCCAACCACAAATATATAAAAAGGTATAAATTCACCTTTTAATTGGCCAGAAGTTCAGCATGTTGTTGTTTTTATCAGATTTTGCAGCATTTGTAAGAGATATGTCTCGGAAGGGAACAGACACTGCCCCAAGTGTAACGCATGCACATCCAAGGTAAGCCTTAATCGGGGTATGTAAGACACGCGAGTACACATTTCCAAAAACACAATAACATCCTATAATAACAATTATATCCTGCTGTTTCCTTCTCAGAACGGGAGAGCATGGAAGCATTGTTCTGAATGTGAAAAGTGCGTGAAGCCATGTAAGTGTACATTTATATAAAATTGGGTCATTTAGCAGACGCTTTTATCCAAAGCGACTTACAAGGTGAGCACAGGGTTAATCACAACATCCCTGGAGCAATGAGGGTTAAGGGTCTTGCTCAAGGACCCACATTGGTAACTTCAGTGGGATTTGAACCCCCAACCTTCAGATTGACAGCCCAACACCCTAACCACTGAGCTACCACTCCCTTATAAAGTGTTTCAGAAAATATTATCTCCACAGGATTCCAGTTGGCACAAATGTAGTCAACACACCAGAATGTTTTTTTCTTTCAGCCATAGATTCTTACGGGGAGGACTGGTCCTAGTGGGAGGACTGTGCACTGTTGGCAGTTTTAACCAACCATAATGATATAGTGTCACTATATAGTATGGTGGTACTATAGTTTGAGGTCATACTTCTGAGGTCCTACTTTGAAGGGGCATAGGCAGTCGTAGTCTTGTGGTCTTGCGACCAGAAGGTCCCCGGTTTGATTCCCTGTCCCACTAAGTCCTAAGGCTGTAGTACCCTTGGTCAAGGCACATAACCCCAATTGCTCCCTGTGCACCGTGTAAAGCATTACAAACTCAATGTGTGTGTGTGTGTTTCATGGGTGGATGGGTTAAATGTGTGTGTTTCATTGGTGGATGGGTTAAATGTGGAGGACAAATTCCTCTGTGTAAGAACAGTTGGCAAAATAGAAAATTTGTGGTTCTAACCAGCATGAGCAACAGTGACCATTTCACCCAACGTACACACAGTAGGTCAACATGGCAGTCTCTTGAACCATGACTCTTTCTCGAGTAGATAATAAAAGTTTAAAAACTACAACTATTGATACGTACAAGTAATTATACATAAAATAATCTAAATGATGAAGAATGCTTTCCGTTTCTGGAAATAAATCTCCTGCACGATGACCCTTTAAATTTGAGGTCTAGTCTAAAAGCTACTTCTGAGCAGCGGGAACATTGTGTGCATTTAATCTGGCTTACCTATTATCATGTTTACCAGAGACCATCTTTTTAGACCTGTTTATCTCAAATAATACTCACATTATGAAGTGTTCTTCTTCCCTTTATTAGCATGGCTCCATTGTTTCACTTGTGGCCACTGCGCGCTGCCGGATCATCGATGTGGGCAAACGGGTTGTTACCACTGTGGCAAGCACGGGCACAAACACAAAGCCTGTCCCGACAAACATAAGAGCAAGTGAGTCAACATTTAGCAGACCGTGTAGCATGTACGCAGTTAATTGTGTTTATTTCTTATGCTATAGTATAATACCATGTGTGTTTAGGTTTCTGTTTGTAATAAGCATGTCCACTGAGTTCCTGTGCATTTATTTTCAGCCTTCAGAAGTCAAGCGCTAAAGGAAACAAACACACAGCCAAAAATAGAAAAGGCAAAAAAGCAACTAAAAAGAAGAACAAAGCGCCATGATCTTTAACCTGCACGCAGTTCTGATGGAGGGGTTTAAACTTCTCTGCTTAAAAAAGGTTTTGTACAGGGAACACATTTAATGCTACCATTCTCGGGTAAAATAAATGTACCGTGACCTTTGTCGGACTCACAAGTAGTGTTTTTACTTGTTATATTGGGTAAATAAATAAAAACAGAGTGCTTTGTGTCCTGCAGAGGATGTTATTTTATTATTTTCACTTCAATCAAAGTATGGAATTTGAGGAGGGGTTCATGAATTTGGATTTTTTTTTTTAATTAATAAGCTTGGAATACAGCAACTAAAAGACTCAGCGAACAAAGTAAAAACAGTCTTTACAGATGCCACCCATTGCATCTATCGTGTAGATCTTGTCAGCAGAATTAATCAGAGGTCTGTCGTTTAACAAATGACTTAAAATCTCAAGTCTGTCAGTGAATATATTGAATATCAGATATACTTTACAGACAGAAGTGCACAACCCTCCTGATATTTGCTCTTTGGTTACGCCATATATTTAGAGAAAAGAAAAACAATAACGCGAAAACATATTTCAAACGTAAAATTACAACAACAGACAAAAAATATGCCTTAACAAAGGTTTGAATCTCTGTTCAAGACAATACATGTATACTTGGTTTCTGTAACACAAACATTGTGCGAGGCAACTACCAATGGTATATTAGGCTGTAACTTAAAACAAATAAATCATTAAAGTGCAATATCTGCTAATAATTAACATGCTGTGAAGGTTTGGTTCATTGTTTTCATTTTTCAAAATGGGCAGCCACATAACACTGGATAAACTTTGATACCGCTGACGCCATGTATTTTTTGGTCCTCGTTATGCACATATTCAGTAGCTTAAAGACTTTTAACAGATTCAGTAGTATTAGTTTGATGAATCAATATTAGTATTACGGTCTTATAATTTAAAGACTCCAGTAATTTACAGAAGAAAAATATTCACAAAATAAAATTTATTCGGGGCGGCATTCATTATATCTCCCGCTTTATCCTCTATTAGGGTCGTGGTGGGGTTCCCCATGCCCATCCAGGGGAGAACGTTTCGGGCGCTGGGCAGATAGACCCAGGACAGGGTGCCAATCTATCACTGGACACACACTCACACACACACACACACTCTATATGGGGCAATTTGGAGAACTCAATTGACTTGATCCATGTTTTTGGACTGTGGGAGGAAACCGGAGAACCCGGAGGAAACCCAGGTAGACACGGGGAGAACATGGAAACTCCACTCAGATGGGGATTCGAACCGGGAATCCCTAGCGCTGAGAGGAGAACATGCCAACCACTAAGCCACCGTGCTGCCGGTAGTTAATATGTTATATTAATAAGTAGTTAATAAAATTCATTAATTCATTCATTCATTCATCCATTATCTCCCGCTTTATCCTCTATTAGGGTCGTGGTGGGGTTCCCCATGCCCATCCAGGGGAGAACGTTTCGGGCGCTGGGCAGATACACCCAGGACAGGGCGCCAATCTATCGCTGGGCACACACTCACTCACACAGACACACTCTATTTGGGGCAATTTGGAGAACTCAATTGACTTGATCCATGTTTTTGGACTGTGGGAGGAAACCGGAGAACCCGGAGGAAACCCACGCGGACACGGGGAGAACATGGAAACTCCACCCAGATGGGGATTCGAACCGGGCCGCCCTGGTACACAATACATTCTAACAAAAACCTTCTGTGATGTTTCACTCACTTCAGCCCGGCCGCCTAACCTTTACGTCACCCGTCATACTGAAAAAATACAGTGTCAATACTTGCCCTACACAAAAGGGTAGTTAATAAAATGTTACATAATTATATCATAAAGTGCCTTATGTCTGAGGAATCTAAAAGTGTAATGTATGTATATTTCTTTGTGTCTTTGTGTTGTGATTGGTTTCCATTGGTAATACATACAGCAATGTTAGGAAGTTATGAAGCATTCAGCCTCATGCCTCCAGATCTGCCCCAAGCACATTCTCGGTCTCATACAGAAACATGAGAATGTGTTCTTACTCCACCTGAGTGATGCTGCGGTCCTAAAGGCATCATTCCTGGATCCTTCCATATCGCACAGAGAAGGCAATAAGTCTTCTGTACATAATAGCTAGAAGTAAAATAGCTGCCAGCACGATACAGCAGATAAGACCGAAAGCCCACCGCGGCCCCATTTTCGTGTAGACCTGAGAGACAAAGACCGGTCCCAGTGTCCGAGCTCCACTGCCCGAAGCCGTCAGCCACCCCATATAAACACCCTGCAAACACAATGGAAATGTTATTATTCACATCCAACTTCAGATATTCTGAGGTGTTTTTACAAAAGTGGCAATAACTGCAAAATAATGAAATAATAAATGATCCCATTTAAAAAATATAAAGTTTATATTAATAGATTAAGATTTCTTAAGGGCGGCACGGTGGCTTAGTGGTCAGCACGTTCTCCTCTCAGCGCTAGGGATTCCCGGTTCGAATCCCCATCTGGGTGGAGTTTCCATGTTCTTCCCGTGTCCACGTGGGTTTCCTCCGGGTTCTCTGGTTTCCTCCCACAGTCCACATTGAGGTCTCCAAATTGCCCCATATAGAGTGTGTCTGTGTGTGTGAGTGTGTGTCCAGCGATAGATTGGCGCCCTGTCCTGGGTGTATCCGCCCAGCGCCTGAGACGTTCTCCCCTGGATGGGCATGGGGAACCCCACCGCGACCCTAATAGAGGATAAAGCGGAAGATAATGAATGAATGAAGTTTATATTAATAGAGTAAGATTTAAGGGCGGCACAGTGGCTTAGTGGTTGGCATGTTCTCCTCTCAGCACTAGGGATTCCCGGTTCGAATCCCCATCTGGGTGGAGTTTCCACGTTCTCCCCGTGTCCGCGTGGGTTTCCTCCGGGTTCTCCGGTTTCCTCCCACAGTCCAAAAACATGGATCAAGTCTATTGAGTTCTCCAAATTGCCCCATATAGAGTGTGTCTGTGTGAGTGAGTGTGTGCCCAGCGATAGATTGGCGTCCTGTCCTGGGTGTATCTGCCCAGCGCCCGAAACGTTCTCCCCTGAATGGGCATGGGGAACCCCACCGCGACCCTAATAGAGGATAATGCGGAAGATAATGAATGGATGGAAGATTTCTTAAAAAGATGCTTAGCAGTGTCTTGAAACAATGTTTGAACACTCTGTCCAGGTCGGACTCACGTGAGGTCAAGGGTCTGGTTACAAGTGAATGTTGTACACTGTACAGTACACTGACCACTTCTGGGAAAATTAATAACGTTCTGAATGTGGCTTTGTGGAGTTCCATCTCTTTAAAATTTCCCTAAAAAATATACAGCATGCATTGTGTATGACATACCTGTGGTTTGGGTCCCAAAATCTTGGAGTACAGTGTGTAGGACATGACATTGCAGGCGGGGTAGCCGACTCCTATTAGAATGTCAGAGGTTAAGACCTGTGCAATGTAGATGACCGGGGTATACTGACACCAGATCTGATCAGAGGGACATCCTGTAGGTTCCACAGTGCTATTAGGAAGTGGTGTGGGTGACTCGGGAAGAGTGTTGTTTTGAAGGTCTGTAAAGAGAAAACAATAAAATGATGGCACCACTACAGAACATCAGCATTTGATTGTTGAATCAAAAAGCATCAACACTTTCCTACCTGCCCACTGGATCTTTGGGTACTGATTTCCCCAGGGTAACAGGACGAAGAATCCTACAAATATAATTGCCAGTCCACCCAAAAGCACTGGACGATCGCCAAACCTGACAATGAAATAAAGACATTTTTAATATCCATTCATTCATTTTCATTCATTATCTCCCGCTTTATGCTCTATTAGGGTCGCGGTGGGGTTCCCCATGCCCATCCAGGGGAGAACGTCTCAAGCGCCGGGCAGACACACCCAGGACAGGGCGCCAACCTATCACTGGGCACACACTCACTCACACAGACACACTCTATATGGGGCAATTTGGAGAACTCAATTGACTTGATCCATGTTTTTGGATTGTGGGAGGAAACCGGAGAACCCGGAGGAAACCCACGCGGACACGGGGAGAACATGGAAACTCCACCCAGATGGGGATTCGAACCGGGAATCCCTGGCGCTGAGAGGCGAACGTGCTAAATCACTAAGCCACCGTTTTCTTAATAATTCATTCATTCATTATCTCCCGCTTTATCCTCTATTAGGGTCGCGGTTGGGTTCCCCATGCCAATCCAGGGGAGAACGTCTCGGGCGCCGGGCAGATACACCCAAGACAGGGCTCCAACCTATCACTGGGCACACACTCACTCACACAGGCACTCTATATGGGGCAATTTGGAGAACTCAATTGACGATCCATGTTTTTGGACTGTGGGAGGAAACCGGAGAACCCGGAGGAAACCCACGAGGATACGGGGAGAACATGGAAACTCCACCCAGATGGGGATTCGAACCGGGAATCCCTAGAGCTGAGAGGCGAACGTGCTAAACCACTAAGCCACTGTTTTCTTATATAATAATTAATAATAATTAAAAAAATAATAATACATTTAATGCAACGCTTACAAAACATTTGCATTTGGATATGGTTTCATTCCTTAACATTGATATTTCCCTAATTTAAGACATATTTTAAATAAAATTATGTTAATAGGCTCCCATCACATGTAAACAAACATGTTTTAGTATACGATGGCCGCACCGTTTTTAAAAATAAATAAGAGAACACTTGAACATACCGCACAGAAATCAGTTTGACCACCAGAAACACTATGACGGACTCAAAACCAATAGCTGCTAATATAATTCCATTGTAGAGAACAGCTTCTTTCCGCGTCCATGCGAACATGTCCATTGATAAAGGAGTGGATATACTGCAGAGAGAAAGCAAGAATGTAATGTATGAAATATTACTATAGAAAGAATTCAACATAACAAAAAAAATATGTAAAATTCTTGTGAAGACTGTGACTAACGTAGAATTTTGTTTAAATGAATAGTGTTAGGGCGGCACGGTGGCTTAGTGGTTAGCACGTTCGCCTCTCAGCACTAGGGATTCCCGGTTCGAATCCCCATCTGGGTGGAGTTTCCATGTTCTCCCCGTGTCCGCGTGGGTTTCCTCCGGGTTCTCTGGTTTCCTCCCACAGTCCAAAAACATGGATCAAGTTAATTGAGTTCTCCAAATTGCCCCATATAGAGTGTGTCTGTGTGAGTGAGTGTGTGCCCAGCGATGGATTGGCGCCCTGTCCTGGGTGTAGCTGCCTGGCGCCCGAGGTGTTCTCCCCTGGATGGGCATGGCTTTCTTTTTTAAAAACCACGCTTATAGCGCCATCTTGTGGTGAGATTTTAACTGATTCGACTATCAGTCGACTATAGGGAAAATCTGACGAATCAGATTCGACTATAAAAATCCTTAGTTGAAGACACCCCTAATTCATTCATTCATTATCTCCCGCTTTATCCTCTATTAGGGTCACGGTGGGGTTCCCCATGCCCATCCAGGGGAGAACGTCTCGGGCGCTGGGCAGATACACCCAGGACAGGGCGCCAATCCATCGCTGGGCACACACTCACTCATACATACACACTCTATATGGGGCAATTTGGAGAACTCAATTGACTTCATCCATGTTTTTGGACTGTGGGAGGAAACCGGAGAACCCGGAGGAAACCCACGTGGACACGGGGAGAACATGGACACTCCACCCAGATGGGGATTCAAACCGGGAATCCCTAGCGCTGAGAGGAGAACATGCTAACCACTAAGCCACCCTGCCGCCAGAATCAGACATTCAGAAATCTAATCATGGAGATAAACAACCAAGCTTACGTTTCAAACACAGCAAAAATGAAGAGGATGATGAAGAACAGGACGTTGGAGGTGAGCACAGCGGATTGGTCAACGCTGCCCTCTACTTCAAGTGGAAGGACGTCTTGCTCTGCAGAATGGAAAACATTTACTTTTCCATTGGCTGGTTCTTTACAGCACTTATTAAAATCTGGATAAATAAAGTGAACTTCATGCGCTGAAAAAACGTGAGACACCAATAAACAAAAGCTTTCTTCATACCTTCTGAGATGTAATTAATGGCTCTGATCCGATTACCGCAATCATCAACACTATGCTCCCTGACAAAACAAAGCATATTCTGATTCTTACTATATTATTAAGAAGTATTGAAAAGTGTTTATTGCAAAGATTAATCACGACGGCATTAAAGACGTTGATTTGTTGAGGTTTACCTGAGGATTAGAACGACCAGAAGGATGTTGGCGATGCCGAAGCAGGCAGCGAGCAGTGCTGGTGCAGTGTACATGTTAAACTGAAGGTAGATGACGTCTAGACTCCAGCCCTTTTCTCCGATGAATGACAGACCTGCCTGAAGAGCTAGAAACACCCACAAAATAATAATAAATAAATAATAATAATAATAATAAAGATTACTATTACTATTAACGGCGGCACGGTGGCTTAGTGGTTTGCACGTTCGCCTCTCAGCACTAGGGATTCCCGGTTCGAATCCCCATCTGGGTGGAGTTTCCATGTTCTCCCTGTGTCTGCATGGGTTTCCTCCGGGTTCTCCGGTTTCCTCCCACAGTCCAAAAACATGGATGAAGTCAATTGAGTTCTCCAAATTGCCCCATATAGAGTGTGTATGTATGAGTGAGTGTGTGCCCAGCGATGGATTGGCGCCCTGTCCTGGGTGTATCTGCCCAGCGCCCGAGACGTTCTCCCCTGGATGGGCATGGGGAACCCCCCCGCGACCCTAATAGAGGATAAAGCGGAAGATAATGAATGAATGAATTACTATTAACTATTATTAATAACAGCTTGGGGATTCAGGTTTGAGTTTCCATGTTTTCTCCATGTCCAAGTTGGTTCCCCCGGTCCAAAAAATGGATTCAAGATTAATTGTCTGCTCTAAATTGCCCCAATATATAGTGAGTCTGTGTGAGTAAGTGTTGATTGGCACCCTGTCCTGGGTGTATCTGCCCGGAGCCACAAACGTTCTTCCCTGAATAAGCATGGGGAACAACTGTAGTATAGGATTAGGCTAAAGATAATAGATGGATGGATTATTAATAACTTTCCAATAATTATTTATCTAGCTCAGAGGTGTCCACGCATTTTGGGGAAGATTGTTGCTTAGTCAAAAAATGACATTTGTTTGTCTCATACTGTTGTCTTATTAAACCTATGGTCAGTTTACACTTCATATAATCAAACATAAAGACGTTAGCAGTACCTGGACCAAGGATGAATCCCAGAGCCTGAAAAGCACTCATGTTGGCCATTGCACCTGTTCTCTCATTTAAAGACGTGGCACCAGCAACGTATGACCTCACCACAGCTACATTACCTGCAGGCCATTCAAAAAATATATATACATATTATAAATATATATAAAAAATAAAATAAAAAAAATAAAACACCCGACTAGGGGTGTCTTCAACTAAGGATTTTCATAGTCGAATCTGATTCGTCAGATTTTCCCTATAGTCGACTGATAGTCGAATCAGTTCAAATTTCACCACAAGATGGCGCTATAAGCGTGGTTTTTAAAAAAGATTTTTTTTTTATATTTTTATTTTTCTTGTTTTTCTAGAGCACCGTAAATGGGATCCCCGTTCTGGACTTTTTTCCACTTCAAAGGAAAAACCTAAAACACTCAGATCAATGAGTTTTAGGATGATAAGGATGATTTTATTTGACAAAAGGCTATATATATAACGAAAACAAAGACATTTCATGTAAAAACTAATGCTTAGCAGCAGCCATGGGCGCCCCCGTGTGGTCAAAATGGTACATTCGACTATGAGGTTCATTGTCGACTACGGTTCTCCGAATCGAATCGTCGAATCAGCGAATATTGCAGCTCACCCCTACACCCATCACTTATGATGCAAGTGGTTAATGCGCTCATCACATTGTTGTTGTTTATTATGTCAGAAAATGTTCTAAGACTAAACACAATGTCCTCACCTCCCGTCATCTTGCAGACTGTACAGAGACAATCACTCAATCAAATTCAATTAATCAAACCTTCACAAAAATTCAAAAAATACATACAAATACTCATTTATTCATTCATTATCTTCCGCTTTGTCGCAGGGTCGCGCGGGGGGGGGGGGGGGGGGGGGGGGTGAGTGAGTGAGTGAGTGTGTGCCCAGCGATCGATTGGCGCCCTGTCCTTGGTGTATCTGCACAGCGCCCGAAACGTTCTCCCCTTGATGGGCATGGGGAACCCCACCGCGACCCTACTAGAGGATGAAGCGGGAGACAATGAATGAATGAATGTTTTACCTTTCCCATCTACTGTAACTTGCTTTTCAGAATGTGTATTTGTGGGACAAATAAAAGCTTATCCTATTTTATCTTATCTTTATTCAAATTCAGTTATTTAACACTAAAATGAGAGACAATTTTTTTTTTTAAATGAGATTTGTTCTTAAACATTCATTCATTATCTCCCGCTTTATCCTCTATTAGGGTCGCGGGGGGGTTCCCCATGCCCATCCAGGGGAGAACGTTTCAGGCGCTGGGCAGATACACCCAGGACAGGGTGCCAATCTATCGCTGGGCACACACTCACTCACACAGACACACTCTATATGGGGCAATTTGGAGAACTCACTTGACTTGATCCATGTTTTTGGACTGTGGGAGGAAACCGGAGAACCCGGAGGAAACCCACGCGGACACGGGGAGAACATGGAAACTCCACCCAGATGGGGATTCAAACCGGGAATCCTTAATGCTGAGAGGCGAACGTGCCAACCACTAAGCCACCGTGCCGCCATACAAATACTATTAAATGTTATTATGAATACTGGAATAAGATACCATATTATTGTTATACACACATTTAGTAGGTCCACATCACAGTTTGTTTCACTTATTGGTCATTGTATCAGTTCCACTTAGAGATGGACTTTGTAGATCTATAAATCACAAACTGCAGTCCATCTGTTTTTTTCTGCATAATATGTTAATTCACTTTACTTTGTTTTCTCGTAATAAGGACCCCCACAGAAAAACAAATTAGGTACTATTTAGATGGTATATCATTCACATCACTCCAGTCACATGGACATGCTGGAGTTTTTAATGTCCACGACCACATGACAATGTAAATGCTTCGGTTTAATATTTCAGGGTTTATGGTCTGCTTCAAATAGCTTTGAAGACCTGCATTTCTATACTTTAAGCACTTTGTAAAACCTTGCAGTAATGCTTAATTAATGACATATTCAGATTAATTATAAATTACTAGTTAATGATTTGTGGTTTTGCTTCACCTCACTGGATTGTAAACAAGCTACTGAATACAAGGGTTACAAGGGTAAAACGTGATGCCATCTTCAACCACTGAATGTTGAGATCAGGGCATGTTCAATAGATATATTAACATGTTCTCAACACAGAAGCGATATTACAAAGTATCACACATCGTGTCCAACAGAGTGGTTGGTCTGGTGGCTGTAGCTGATCGACATACAGAGAATAGTCTAATGGCAAATTTTGGGGAAAAAAAATTTAATAAAAAAAAAAGGTAATACTTTCTACATATAACAAGTTTCCATGTATTTTTATGAACATTTTCTATTTACATTTAGTCATTTAGCAGACACTTTTATCCAAAGCGACTTACAAACGAGAAGTCAGTAGTTCTGGAGAAAACCAGCTACACTGTATATTCTTTATTTTATTCTAAATATTTATTTAACATGTGGTTGGCATGTTCTCCTCTCAGCATTAGGGATTCCCGGTTCGAATCCCCTTCTGGGTGGAGTTTCCATGTTCTCCCCGTGTCCGCGTGGGTTTCCTCCGGGTTCTCCGGTTTCCTCCCACAGTCCAAAAACATGGATCAAGTCAATTGAGTTCTCCAAATTGCCCCATATAGAGTGTGTATGTGTGAGTGAGTGTGTGCCCAGTGATAGATTGGCGCCCTGTCCTGGGTGTATCTGCCCAGCGCCCGAAACGTTCTCCCCTGGATGGGCATGGGGAACCCCCCCGCGACCTTAATAGAGGATAAAGCGGAAGATAATGGATGGATGGATGGAAGGAATAGTTCAAGGCGGCACAGTGGCTTAGTGGTTTGGCATGTTCTCCCCTCAGCGCTACGGATTCCCGGTTCGAATCCCCATCTGGGTGGAGTTCCCATGTTCTCCCCGTGTCCGCGTGGGTTTCCTCCGGGTTCTCCGGTTTCCTCCCACAGTCCAAAAACATGGATCAAGTCAATTGAATTCTCCAAATTGCCCCATATGGAGTGTGTCTGTGTGAGTGTGTGTCCAGCGATGGATTGGCGCCCTGTCCTGGGTCTATCTGCCCAGCGCCCGAAACTTTCTCCCCTGGATGAGCATGGGGAACCCCACCGCGACCCTAACAGAGGATAAAGCGGAAGATAATGGATGGATGGATTGAATTGTTCAGGGCGGCACGGTGGCTTAGTGGTTGGCATGTTCTCCTGTCAGCACTAGGGATTCCCGGTTCGAATCCCCATCTGGGTGGAGTTTCCATGTTCTCCCCGTGTCTGCGTGGGTTTCCTCCGGGTTCTCCGGTTTCCTCCCACAGTCCAAAAACATGGATCAAGGTCAATTGAATTCTCCAAATTGCCCCATATAGAGTGCGTCTGTGTGCGTGAGTGTGTGTCCAGTGATAGATTGGCACCCTGTCCTGGGTCTATCTGCCCAGCGCCCGAGATGTTCTCCCCTGGATGCTTCCCCCCCCCGATAAAGCAGAAGATAATGAATGAATGAATGAATATATATAATGTTGTGAATATAAAAAAAGGACTCTTTTGTGTTTGAAGTTTTACTTACGACACAAAAAAAA
Source organism: Corydoras sp. C115 (assembly GCA_019802505.1). Taxonomy (NCBI): domain Eukaryota; kingdom Metazoa; phylum Chordata; class Actinopteri; order Siluriformes; family Callichthyidae; genus Corydoras; species Corydoras sp. C115. The sequence continues at coordinate 18,302 of JAFMOC010000476.1, forward strand.
AGCCCAAGTACTCACATGTCTGCATCTTGCTTAAGCAAAGGAGCTTCTTCAGACTCGAGGAGAACCATTTCGGACTGAAAGCTAAACTAATAAAGCGAGAAGTTCTAAAGCGAAGTTCTAAAGCGAAGTTCTAAAGAGAAGTTAAAGAAATGAAAGGGAACGTGATTCCCTCTTCATGTTTACAGCAGAGTGAGACCTGCGGCGCGAACGTCGCTCAAATTCCAAACACACCCTTCATTTCGTACTTTATAAACCCCGCTGCTGTTAAAACCAAAAACAACGAGAGGTTTAAAGTCCGACATCGACATTTATAAACAATAACACATCCACCACCTAAAAACAACCAGTAAAGCCTGTAAAGCCTTTATATATCAAAATAAAAGTCCTGCACCAGCGGCGCGCGCAGTACAGTGTTGAAATTAGTCTAAAAAATAACATTTAAAAGAAATATCCATCCATCCATCCATTATCTTCCGCTTTATCCTCTATTAGGGTCGCGGGGGGGAGACCAGATACACCCAGGACAGGGCGCCAATCTATCACTGGGCACACACTCACTCACACAGACACACTCTATATGGGGCAATTTGGAGAATTCCTTTGACTTGATCCATGTTTTTGGACTGTGGGAGGAAACCGGAGAACCCGGAGGAAACCCTTGGGACACGGGGAGAACATGGAAACTCCACCCAGGTTGGCATTCGAACCGGGAATCCCTAGCGCTGAGAGGAGAACATGCTAAACACTAAGCCTTCATGCCGCCATAAAAGAAATATCATTAAAAATATTTTTAAAATTATTTTAACATCATGGGCGGCACGGTGGTTTAGTGGTTGGCACGTTCTCCTCTCAGCGCTAGGGATTCCCGGTTCGAATCCCCATCTGGGTGGAGTTTCCATGTTCTCCCCGTGTCTGCGTGGGTTTCCTCCGGGTTCTCCGGTTTCCTCCCACAGTCCAAAAACATGGATCAATTCAATTGAGTTCTCCAAATTGCCCCATATAGAGTGTGTCTGTGTGAGTGAGTGTGTGCCCAGCGATGGATTGGGGCCCTGTTCTGGGTGTATCTGCCCAGCGCCCGAAACTTTCTCTCCTGGATGAGCATCGGGGACCATGCCCACCCCACCCCCCGCGCGACCCTAATATAGGATAAAGCGGAAGATAATGGATGGATGGATTGAATTGTTCAGGGCGGCACGGTGTCTCAGTGTTTAGCATGTTCTCCTCTCAGCACTATGGATTCCCGGTTCGAATCCCAATCTGGGTGGAGTTTCCATGTTCTCCCCGTGTCCGCGTGGGCTTCCTCCGGGTTCTCCGGTTTCCTCCCACAGTCCAAAAACATGGATCAAGTCAATTGAGTTCTCCAAATTGCCCCATATAGAGTGTGTCTGTGTCTGTGAGTGTGTGCACAGCGATGGATTGGCGTCCTGTCCTGGGTGTATCTGCCCAGCGCCCGAAATGTTCTCCCCTGGATGGGCATGGGGAACCCCACCGCGACCCTAATAGAGGATAAAGCGGGAGATAATGGATGGATTTTATCATATAGATCAGTACAATACACAATAATATACAATACAACATTAAAAAAAAGTTTTATTAGGGTATAGATTAGACTAAAGGCTGAACATTTTGTGGGAAATCCACAGCAGGTTATGATCTTAAGACAAAGTACATAAATACTGCAATTTAGTTTGTTTATTAAGTTTAAAGAGATTGATTCATACACTGTCAGAAAAGAAAGTGTCATTTAAATCAATATGGAAATAGTTAATCCGCTGTAATGGGAGTCTATGACGTCGTTTTTAGAATCCTGAAAGAGCGGTTGCCGTGGAGACGCGGCCCTGCCAGCGTTTAGAACATGCACATAAGGCAATTCCAGGTTATAAAGCTCAAACTGTTTGACAGTTCCTCTCTGTTATGTTATTGTTTTAGGTGAGAAAGCCTGGGAGGACCGAGGCCCAGTAGGGTTCTCGTCCTCCTCGTGCGGCGGGCAGCATGGCGGGGTACCGAAGCCTCCTGTACAGACAGCACTGAAATGGAACAGCAGGTGCTGGAGCTGCGAGGGCATTTATAAGTGCATAAGTGATGTCATATGACCTGGCAAATCTTTCTATACTCGGTCACGAATCAGCACCAAAGGCAAGACAATGGCAAGATTTGACTCGGGAAACACGTCAAAATCACATATAAATGAATTTTCAACCCTTTCGGAGCTCGTTCTTCACCTGAACGAGGAGTAGGTTCATTTTTCACTACTCCATTTTTTAATCATTATCATTATTTCAATCACTATCCCACTTTAGAACAATTGCACAGCTCAATCAAGAATTAAATATAGATCATATTGACTTAAATTTAGATTCACTAACCTGTTATAAACTTGTTTTTAAGGGAATGGACTGCTTTAACTAAGGACCTGAAGAATAAGGTACGAATGATCCTGTTTAAATATTAGCTGGAAACTCTAGATGGTAAAAGATAATAAATATAAACTAAAGCAGTCATTTACATATATTTAGTCTTTTAGTAGACGCTTTTATCCAGAGCAACTTACAAGTGGGCGGCAGTGGCCTAGTGGTTAGTATGTTCTCCTCTCAGCACTAGGGATTCCCGGTTCGAATCCCCATCTGGGTGGAGTTTCCATGTTCTCCCCGTGTCCACGTGGGTTTCCTCCAGGTTTTCCGGTTTCCTCCCACAGTCCAAAAACATGGATCAAGTCAGTTGAGTTCTCCAAATTGCCCCATATAGAGTGTGTCTGTGTGAGTGAGTGTGTGCCCAGTGATGGATTGGCGCCCTGTCCTGGGTGTATCTGCCCAGCGCCCGAAACGTTCTCCCCTGGATGGGCATGGGGAACCCCCCGCGACCCTAATAGAGGATAAAGCGGGAGATAATGAACGAATGAATGAATGAACTTACAAGTGGGCGACACGGTGGCTTAGTGGTTGGCATGTTCTCCTCTCAGCGCTAGGGATTCCCGGTTCGAATCCCCATCTGGGTGGAGTTTCCATGTTCACCCCGTGTCTACGTGGGTTTCCTCCGGGTTTTCCGGTTTCCTCCCACAGTCCAAAAACATGGATCAAGTCAGTTGAGTTCTCCAAATTGCCCCATATAAAGTGTGTATGTGTGAGTGAGTATGTACCCAGTGATGGATTGGCGCCCTGTCCTGGGTGTATCTGCCCAGCGCCCGAAACGTTCTCCCCTTACAAGTTCTCTTCTTACAACTTACAAGTGTGAACAGCACAAGTCAAAGGTCTGTGGTTAAGGAACCTGCCTTGCAACCTGATGGTCCCCAGTTCGATTCCCGGCACCACCAAGTACTTCGGCTGAAGTGCCTTTGATTAAGGTACCTAATCCCAATTGCTCCCCTGGTGTTGTGTACAAGGCTGCCCACCTTTCTGGGCATGTGTGCTCACTTCACTTAGTGTGTGTGAACGTTTCAGGCACTGGGCAGATAGACCCAGGACAGGGCGCCAATCCATCGCTGGACACACACTCAATCACACACACACACTTTATATGGGGCAATTTGGAGAATTCAATTGACTTGATCCATGTTTTTGGACTGTGGGAGGAAACCGGAGAACCCGGAGGAAACCCACGCGGACACAGGGAGAACATGGAAACTCCACCCAGATGAGGATTCGAACCGGGAATCCCTAGCGCTGAGAGGCGAACGTGCCAACCACTAAACCACTGTGCCGCCTCACTTTTTCACTTATTTTAAATAAATTTCATTTCTCAGTTTCCCAGGAGCAGCATGTTAACAGTAAAAATAACTATTATTACGCAGTATAAAGAGTGTGGTGTAAGATCAGTCGCTTTTTGGACGCTTTTTGGAGACCCTGTTGTGTCCAAATGTTAACATAATAAAGACAAACACTTGAAAATAGTGGACACCTGTTTGGATAGACAGAGGATTTGTCCTTAATTGTTTTTACTTCACTTAAAACAGTACACCAAACCGGAGTTTGAGGAAATGTGCAGGAAGATGGCGAATGCAGAGTCAACGACCCCCATCAGATCACTCTTGACATCGCTTGTTGAAATTTGTGAGGTGGAAGCAGTTTTCCATGAGATTCAAATGGGTGAAAGGGATTCGTGTGCAGATTTACCGTAAGTCCTCTGTCTTTTTCCTGAATATTTAACAAATAGAGCCACCTGTTTAATAATGAACGAACTGGAGCATGAACATGTCTTTATAATGTAAACGAAAAAACACTCAAGATGGAACCTGAATATTAATTGGATTGGCGGTCCTGCAGGACCCCCTTAATGGACTCACATATACATTGTTGTTGCTGCCTGGCCGCTCAAGGAGGATGAGTCCCCCACTGAGTCTTGGTCCTCCCAAGGTTTCTTCCTAAATAACATCATAAAAGGGAGTTTTTTCTTGCCACTGTCGCTTCGGCTCGCTCTTTGGGGGTTTAAAGGCTTTTCATTCTGTAAAGCTGCTTTGTGACGATGTACTGTTGTAAAAAGCGCAACAGAAATAAATGACTTGAACTTGAACTCAAGAACAAAAGCCTCATGATTCCTTTCATTGCTATCTTTGTAGATGGAAAACCGACTCCTCGGACAGCACGCAGACCCTCCCCAACAATATGACACAGCATTTAAAGATGGTTGTCGCTGAGACTCTCTGCAGGGCTGCACCAAGCAAAGAGTTTCACGCCATGCATAAATATGGGACCATGAGCGTCAGAGCAAAGTATCAAACATTGGACGGTTTGGAGAAATGTCTGAAATGTTCTTCTTACAAAAAATCAGAGCTCACTGACAGTCAGTCCATCACAGCGCGAGTGAAAAAAGGCTTCCAATCTGTTGCTGGAAATATTCGGAAGAAAACAAGAAAGATCTTGAAATTGACCAGAAACAAGAATAAAGTACAAAGTACACAACATCAAGAATATTTTGGTCTTCCAGACCACCTGTACACGAAGAAACCGGTGCTTCTGCATGTCAACACTGAAACCTGTACAGAGGAGCTGGTCCTTCAAGTTACTGATCTAATTTTGAACGAGGACCTGATGGCCATGTTCAGATCTTCTGAATCATTGGAATCAGACCAGACAGCAGATTCACAGTCGAATGAACTGAAAGCAGGAATGTCTACAAAAAGCCCAAATTCCACCCTGAGGTCTGATGAGGTATCTCAGTTGGTGCGCAAGATTCTGCTAAAGAACTCTTTCTTACAAACTGGGCCCAGTGCCCCATCATCTGGGAGCTCAGTAGCAGATCTTCAGGTTGCTACTGAAAGCATAGTGACCACTGTGATAACACTTTTTGACAAGTATCAGAAGTCCATGTCTTCCCTGGAGGTGGACGATGGGCTGGAGGTCTTCTCTGGCATCTCTAGAATGGACATCAAGGATATAAAATCCATCCTTAGTCCAGTAAGACTGGTGAAAAAAGTTCGGAAACAACTTCCCCAGTGTTTCCTTTACCAAATACAGAGCTTTAATGGAGAGGCGGAGAAGCAGCCCATCGCTGATTCCATACGAGCAACAACTTCACTTTCAGAAGAATCAGCTTTTGAAACATCTGGAGATGCAGTAATGAGAGATCCTGACAATTCGCTCACGGTCTCGCCTATAGAAAAGGCTACCAGCTCTGATATTCCGCTTTTAAAAATAGCAGAATGGGGCAAGGATGAAAATTATCTGAACTGCACCTGTGATGAGATCATCAGTAAAGTGGTTAAGATGTACAGAGATGAAGTAAAAGGTCCACCTTCATTAGAGAACATCCAGATCCTGTCATCTAAAGACTTCCAGAGCAAGTGCACCCAATTTGTACGAGAAGTCCTGTCAGAACCGGTGTATTATTACCCAGAGGCGGTGCCCTCCTATCAACCAAACAAGCAAGTTTTATTTGCCTTGGCATTACATCTGGACCAGACTGCATCTAGGATCTCAGCTTTAGTTGGAAACACACTGCAGAAGTTCTTAAATTCCAAAAATTCAGTGATGACAAGTGACTGGAATATCCACTCCACCTCCACAGCCTCCACAATGATATTGGATGAGTCCTCTGAATGCGCCAGAATATTTGTACCACTGCGTCTTTTTATGGCGGTGCGAAGAAGACTGAAGACCTTTTTCATTCCTGTACCTCGGTGTGTGCATCAGAGCCTGAAGATAGCCAAGTCATTTCCATCTCCATCGCTGAGGACGGCTCCGTCACGGAAATCATGAACCCGGCGGAGGGACTTGTGAACCATGCTACTGGACAAGTAGAAGTTCCTGGACATGGTGTCTTTTCATCAGACACCATCATCCAAATGCCATCGTTGTTCACCACAGAAGATTCAGAGCAGATTCTCACTCAGAGGTTCTACAGTTTCGCAGAGGAGTTCTTGGAGAACTTACTCCAAGTGTTCTGGACTTCAAAAAGCATGAAGACTCCTTGCAGTTTAGCCATGCCCTCAAAAGAAGCTATCAGTATTCCTGACCTGAACCTGGAGCATTTTCAGTTTGGGGACACGGTTTCAGTAAATGCACCTAAACTTTACGGCTCTGGTTTAGGGGCCAAGAGGAGAAAACGTTTACGATTTAAGGTACGAATTGAACTTTCTCTATGTCTTCATATTATTCTTCTACATAATGCATTAAGCGGCACGGTGGCTTAGTGGTTAGCACGTTCTCCTCTCAGCACTAGGGATTCCCGGTTCGAATCCCCATCTGGGTGGAGTTTCCATGTTCTCCCCGTGTCCTGCGTGGGTTTCCTCCGGGTTCGCCGGTTTCCTCCCACAGTCCAAAAAAACATGGATCAAGTCAATTGAGTTCTCCAAATTGCCCCATATAGAGTGTGTCTGTGTGTGTGTGTGTGTGTGTGTCCAGCGATAGATTGTCGCTCTGTCCTGGGTGTATCTGCCCAGCGCCCGAAATGTTCTCCCCTGGATGGGCATGGGGAACCCCACCCGCGACCCTAGTATAAATGAATGAATAATGCATTAATCAAATGAATCACGTTTTCTTCTTTCTTTTTGCACCCTAGTTCCCCAGAAGGTGCCACAAAGTGGGCCCTGCCCCCCATGAAGCCCCCCTCATAGATAGGTTTGGTTCATTTTATAAAGACAACAGTAAGTGGAGTGTGTATTCTCACCATAAGGTTCTGATTCCACTTTAGTTTGGGAATTTGCTGTAAATGATTCTCTCATTTCAGTTGCACACATGGAGTCAAAGTCTTCTGGTACCTCCAACAAAATGCCTTTCAACCTGCTCAGCAGGATCTTCACCAGAATCTCCAGATTCTTCCACAGCAGCTTTTAATGTCTACCTATTAAATCGGTACGTAAAAAAAAAAAAAAAAACTCATCATTTAAAAGCTTCTATATTTTATTCATCAAAGCTACAGACACATCTGTACAAAACGAAATGAGTTGCAACAAAAGGAACATCTGGGTTTTTGTAAGTCAAAGTGGACAGTTCCCAGGTGGAAGCGGTTCTCTTGGTTTTACTTCCCTGCTTATTAAACTTTAATTTAATGTACTTATCAACATTTATTCACATGTATTCACCTGGATTCATTAACGTATATGCTGCAGACCTGGACCCACAGCACTGTACTGAAGGATACTCATCACGTTTACTGCCATTTGTTGCCATCAAGTCTTGGAACTATGGATGGAACTATTCATTCATTCATTATCTTCCTCTTTATCCTCTATTAGGGTTGCGGTGGGGTTCCCCATGCCCATCCAGGGGAGAACATTTCGGGCGCTGGGCAGATAGACCCAGGACAGGGCGCCAATCTATCGCTGGGCACACACTCACTCACACAGACACACTCTATATGGGGCAATTTGGAGAATTCAATTGACTTGATCCATGTTTTTGGACTGTGGGAGGAAACCGGAGAACCCGGAGGAAACCCACACGGACACGGTAATGTGCAGGGAGAACTTTAAAAAGTTCAACTTTTTAAACGAAATAACACTCAAGAACAAGAGTCATTAAAGACTAATGATTGTGTTTTCTTGGCATCTTTGTAGATGGAAGGCCAAGTCCTTGGACAGCATGCAGTTTCTCCTCAAAAACATTACACACCATTTAAAGATGGTTGTAAAGCATCAGGCCATTTGGAGAAATGGCTTTCAATCTGCCGCTGGAAATATTTGCAAGAAAACCCAGAAGGTGTTGATTTCACCAGAAAAAAAAGAATAAAGTATAAAGTACACAACATCAAGAATGAGACGATCTGTCCATGAAGAAACCGGTGAGGCTGCATGTCCACCCTGAAACCTGTACAGAGGAGCTGATCCTTCAATTTACTGATCCTCTGTCTATCCAATCCTCTCAACAGGGAACTGATGGCCATGTCCAGATCTTCTGAATCATTGGAGTCAGGCCAGACAGCAGATTTACAGTCTAATGAACTGGAAACAGGGACGTCTACAAAAAGCCCAAATTCCACCCTGAGGTCTGATGAGTTCCTCATGAAGGCATCTCAGTGAGCAAGATTCTGCTAAAGAACTCTTGATTACAAACTGGGACCAGTGCCACATCATTGGGAGCTCAGAAACTGATCTTCAGGTTGCTGCTAAAAGCAAAGTGAAGACCGTGATGAACCTTGTTGACAAGTATCCAAAGTCCATGTCTTTCCTGGAGGTGGCTGATGGGCTGGGTGTCTTTTTTCGGTCGCACAATACAATACAATAAATACAAAAAAAAGTTCCAGCCGAAGCTTTGATGCCAATAAAAAGGACTTCTTGATGGAACTAATAAAAAATATTTTTTAAGGGGAAAAAATAAGAATGAGGCGGCACGGTGGCTTAGTGGTTAGCACGTTCGCCTCTCAGCTCACGGGATTCCCGGTTCGAATCCCCATCTGGGTGGAGTTTCCATGTTCTCCCCGCGTCTGCGTGGGTTTCCTCCGGGTTCTCCGGTTTCCTCCCACATTCCAAAGACATGGATCAAGTCAATTGAATTCTTAAAATTGCCCCATATAGAGTGTGTTTGTGTGAGTGAGTGTGTGCCCAGCGATGGATTGGCGCCCTGTCCTGGGTGTATCTGCCCAGCGCCCGAGATGTTCTCCCCTGGATGGGCATGGGGAACCCCACCGCGACCCTAATAGAGGATAAAGCGGGAGATAATGAATGAATGAAAATAAGAATGGAATTTGTGTCCAAATAATAAGGATAAAGTGGCACGGTGGTTTAGTGGTTTGCACATTCGCCTCTCAGCGCTAGGGATTCCCGGTTCGAATCCCCATCTGGGTGGAGTTTCCATGTTCTCCCCGTGTCCGCGTGGGTTTCCTCCGGGTTCTCCGGTTTCCTCCCACAGTCCAAAAACGTGGATCAAGTCAATTGAATTCTCAAAATTGTCCCATATAGAGTGTGTCTGTGTGAGTGAGTGTGTGCCCAGCGATGGATTGGCGCCCTGTCCTGGGTCTATCTGCCCAGCGCCCGAGACGTTCTCCCCTGGATGGGCATGGGGAACCCCACTGCGACCCTAATAGAGGATAAAGCGGGAGATAATGAATGAATAATAAGGATTTAATCAGGACTTTTTGGCGATTGTTATTTTTCTAAATAATATTGCAATTTAAGGTTATTGTTTGTGATGCATCAACTATTTATACTGCATTTCTGCATAATAATCAGTTTTTACAGCCATATAACAGCTCGTAACAGGAGAATTAATACAGACAGAGTATTACTAAAGGGTTAAGGGTGAATTGCACGCCACAGAAACAGACATCTAGTTATGATGGTGGTAACCTGTGCCTGGATAAAGTTTAAATGAGAGAAATAATAAAGAAAAAAGACCAAGTCTGTCTGGAAGTCCTCCCAGTTCATACAACACACACCCAAACGTGGAGATGTGTTCATTTGAAATGAGAAAAAACAGTTACAACGTTCCACCTCTAGATGTCACCGTAAACCAACATTTAATTACATTTAGACACTTTTATCCAAACTGTTGTTACAAATGAGAACAAGGACAAGTCAGTAGTTAAGGAAGAACCCAGCAATTTTCAAACCTTATCATTATCGTATCCTGCACCTCACTCCCTTTTTTAAATCATTCATTCATTCATTCATTATCTCCCGGTTTATCCTCTATTAGGGTCGTGGGGGGGTTCCCCATATCCATCCAGGGGAGAACTTTTCGGGCGCTGGGCAGATAGACTCAGGACAGGGCTCCAATCTATCGCTGGGCACACACTCACTCACACAGACACACTCTATATGGGGCAATTTGGAGAACTCAATTGACTTGATCCATGTTTTTGGACTGTGGGAGGAAACCGGAGAACCCGGAGGAAACCCACACAGACACGGGGAGAACATGGAAACTCCACCCTGATTGGTATTTGAATCTGGAATCCTTAGCGCTGAGAGGCGAATGTGCTAACCACTAAGCCACCCGGCCGCCGGATCTGTAATAATTATTACAAAACCCATATGGACCTCGCTTCCAAACGTTTTGGCGCCCGAAACGTTCTCCCCTGGATGGGCATGGGGAACCCCACTGCGACCCTAATAGAGGATAAAGCGGGAGATAATGGATGAATGAATGTAACAGTAACATCTATCTAGACAACAGATGCAAACTGAACAAATTTCCATAATTATTTACAAACTGGCGGCACGGTGGCTTAGTGGTTGGCATGTTCTCTCAGCACTAGGGATTTCCGGTTCGAATCCCCATCTGGGTGGAGTCTCCATGTTCTCCCCGTGTCCGCGTGGGTTTCCTCCGGGTTCTCCGGTTTCCTCCCACAGTCCAAAAACATGGATCAAGTCAATTGAATTCTCAAAAAAAATTGCCCTGTGTGAGTGAGTGTGTGCCCAGTGATAGATTGGTGTCCTGTCCTGGGTGTATCTGCCCAGTGCCCGAGACGTTCTCCCCAGGATGGGCATAGGGAACCCCCGCGACCCTAATAGAGGATAAAGCGGGAGATAATGAATGAATGATAACTATACCATAGGATAACTATTCCCTTTATCAATTTAATCTTTAAAAGCGTGTGACCCACAAAATAATTGTAGTAGTACATTTTAACTTTTGTTTTCAGTGCTTGGGATACGCCTGTTTATTCCAGAAAAAGGTCATATGTCGTTGTTATAGAGAATTAAGAGAATTTATATGGTACTGAATTTCAGGCAACAATATTGGAAGACTTGTCTGTACAAAATAAGAAGTCCATAAAGTCAGAAAAGCCACAATCAAACAGATTGTGAATGAGAGACGGAGCCTGGCAGCAGATTAAACATCGGATCTGGCCTAAGACTGCAAGGATTAAACTGAACTATGTTTTATAGTAAAAATAAAAACAATACTTTGCAGCACTCCTTAGTCTAAATAGCTTCTTAGGCACATGAACAGGTCTTAGAATTTCCTTTATATCTCTCTTATTAAATCATGCAGCATGCTCAAACACAGTGAGGATTGCAGACAGGGTTTGGCAAACCCCAAACATATATTTTTTCAGCGTTTAGGCTGCAATGATTATGATTAAGATTATGATTATGTTATCCACACCCCTATTTCTCAGTGAACGGTTGCCTTTTTGTTGCCAGTAAGACTGTCTTTCCTCTTCACCGTGTCTTACACTTCTTTAAATGCCATGATTTAACAGTTTCACTAAGCAAAAAAGGGAACTGAACAACAGAATTTGGTAGCTCTAAAAATTTTGCTGACCGTTTTTTCCCACTTCAGTCATAACACCTTTTTCTGAGAGGTGAAAACATAACATTTTCGACTGTTAAAATAAAAGATGAAAATAAAAAAACATGAGAACATGACAACAGAACACATTTCATTGTATTTTAACACTCTGTGTTTCAGGGGAGAGTGATGGAACTGTTGCCTTGTTTTCTTTGGTGTATTTTTACACTTAAATATTGTGGATGTAAGTAATACACAAAAGTCCTCACGCAAAACCTTAAGTGAAGTGCAGTTTATGGACTTAAATTTTGAGTCAGACTTTCCAAACATTTCCATCTCGGTATGAGAGATCAAACGTGTTCAATAATAATATATTTTTTTTTATTTAACATTTTTTATTTGCCTATTGCCTATTGACATTAAATAATAAATATAATGTGCATGCAAATAAAAAATCTACTCCTTTATCATAAATTTGTACGACACACTGGCTGAAGTCTGTTCAAAATTCATGCTCAGCAATTTTATTATTTCATCTCCCAAATATAACATAATATTCATCCATTATCTCCCGCTTTATGCACTATTAGGGCCGCGGTGGGGTTCCCCATACCCATCCAGGGGAGAACGTCTCGGGCGCTGGGCAGATACACCCAGGACAGGGCGCCAATCTATCGCTGGACACACACTCACTCACACAGACACACTCTATATGGGGCAATTTTGAGAATTCAGTTGACTTGATTCATGTTTTTGGACTGTGGGAGGAAACCGGAGAACCCGGAGGAAACCCACGCAGACATGGGGAGAACATGGAAATTCCACCCAGATGGGGATTCGAACCTTAATTACTATTAAGGAAAGTTATTTGGTGAATAAAATGTAGCTGATGTTTTTAGGTAAAGGATGCAGTGTGGATAAATGTGCTAACAGCATGTGGATGCGTCTGGCTCTTCTCTTTATCATCATCTTGATAGCGAAAGGACTTTTGATCACATGGTCCACGCTGTGTAGGCTTGATATAAAAATGAACTTCATCTTATCTAATCATCGAGCCAATGACCTAACTCTGTTTATGTAAAACACTAAAATACAATACAAAATGATTTTTTTTGTAAGATCAATATAAAGATAATACTACATAAATGCTAGCTATATTTTTATATATGTAATTGTATATATATGGTATTTTACTATTTTAAATGATAAAAACTGTTGACTTAAGATCATACCACAAAGACAATAAGCACATAAAGCTCTCGCTATCTGAATGTTGAGCACAAGTGCAGTATAAACATGCGTGTAAAATGATACCATAAAACATACCCTGAATTATATAAATTATGACACACATAGTTTATCAAGGGCGGCACGGTGGCTTAGTGGTTGGCAAGTTCGCCTCTCAGCACTAGGGATTCCCGGTTCGAATCCCCATCTGGGTGGAGTTTCCATGTTCTCCCCGTGTCCGCGTGGGTTTCCTCCGGGTTCTCCGGTTTCCTCCCACAGTCCAAAAACATGGATCAAGTCAATTGAGTTCTCCAAATTGCCCCATATAGAGTGTGTCTGTGTGAGTGAGTGTGTGCCCAGCGATGGATTGCCCCCCTGTCCTGGGTGTATCTGCCCGGCGCCCGAGACATTCTCCCCTGGATGGGCATGGGGAACCCCACCGCGACCCTAATAGAGGATAAAGCGGGAGATAATGAATGAATGAATAGTTTATCAAGAACCATCTTCCATACATCTTGACTGTAATAACTATGTGTTTTCAATTATATTCAATTTAAAATGTATTATTATATAAATAAAATTCTATTATAATTAATTATAATGGAACATGGGCGGCATGGTGGCTTAGTGTTTAGCACGTTCTCCTCTCAGCACTAGGGATTCCCGGTTCGAATCCCCATCTGGGTGGAGTTTCCATGTTCTCCCCGTGTCCGCGTGGGTTTCCTCTGGGTTCTCCGGTTTCCTCCCACAGTCCAAAAACATGGATCAAGTCAATTGAGTTCTCCAAATTGCCCCATATAGAGTGTGTCTGTGTGAGTGAGTGAGTGCCCAGCGATAGGTTGGCGCCCTGTCCTGGGTGTATCTGCCCGGCGCCCGAGACGTTCTCCCCTGTATGTGCATGGGGAACCCCACCGCGACCCTAATAGAGGATAAAGCGGGAGATAATGAATGAATGAATAGTTTATCAAGAACCATCTTCCATACATCTTGACTGTAATAACTATGTGTTTTCAATTATATTCAATTTAAAATGTATTATTATATAAATAAAATTCTATTATAATTAATTATAATGGAACATGGGCGGCACGGTGGCTTAGTGGTTAGCACGTTCTCCTCTCAGCGCTAGGGATTCCCGGTTCGAATCCCTGTCTGGGTGGAGTTTCCATGTTCCGTGTCCGTGTGGGTTTCCTCCGGGTTCTCCAGTTTCCTCCCACAGTCCAAAAACATGGATCAAGTCAACTGAATTCTCCAAATTGCCCCATATAGAGTGTGTCTGTGTGAGTGAGTGTGTGCCCAGCGATAGGTTGGCGCCCTGTCCTGGATGTGTCTGCCCAGCGCCCGAGACGTTCTCCCCTGTATGGGCATGGAGAACCCCACCGCGACCCTAATATAGGATAAAGCGGAAGATAATGAATGAATTAATGAATAATGGAACATATACGGCAACGTTTTCTGCTATACATTTACAATGTGTTTACAAGTGCCATGACAAGTGCTTGAGTGGTCAAGAAAAACAGGCTGTCCTGCAACACATTGTATGTCCTCCTCAATGCGCTAATGTCAACGTCACTAAGTCTTGGCATCATTTAAAAAACACAGTTAAGTAAAGCAAACAAAATAATCATGGTTTTACAAAAGGCTTGAAAAGACCTTCTGGCCTAAAGTCTTAAACCAACATTTTGTTACAAAAGATAACCCTGTTCCTTTTTTCTTTCAGTGCTTAGAGCAGGGGCGGCACGGTGGCTTAGTGGTTAGCACGTTCTCCTCTCAGTGCTAAGGATTCCCGGTTCGAATCCCAATCTGGGTGGAGTTTCCATGTTCTCCCCGTGTCTGCGTGGGTTTACTCCGGATTCTCCGGTTTCCTCCCACAGTCCAAAAACATGGATCAAGTCAATTGAATTCTCAAAATTGCCCCATATAGAGTGTGTCTGTGTGAGTGAGTGTGTGCCCAGTGATGGATTGGCGCCCTGTCCTGGGTGTGCCCAGCGCCCGAAACGTTCTCCCCTGGATGGGCATGGGGAACCCCACCGTGACCCTAATAGAGGAAAAAGCGGGAGATAATGAATGAATGAATGCTTAGAGCAGGCATGTTTAATGAAGGAGAAGAGAATGCAGAGAATGCGACCCTAAAACTATGTGGAAATCTCCAGAAAGCAACGACACTGCTTTACAATGTCACGGCAGGTTTGTCTTTCTACAGAACAAACAATTTAGTTTCGTTTAAAATCCAGGTCATTCCAATAAAAGATAACATTACATAATATTCAATAAACGGTCCTGTTGTAAGGTTGTGAAGACACTCATTTCCTTATGACTTTATGGTTTATCAGAGGTTATCTGACTGCTCATCAAAAAGAAAAGGTTTTGAATTTGTTTATGACACAGAAAGATGCAAATGTTTGTTCACCCTTAACCAAACCACATACACCTTTCATTCATCAACACAAATACATTTAACAAACCAGAAATGCCAAATAATAAAACTTCTTTTTTTCTAGATCACAGGGCTCAACTTTGTCCAAAGGGATGGCACTGGTTTTGGAGCTACTGCTATTTTTTCTCAGTGGGAAAAGCAAAGGACAGAACATGGGCCAAAAGGGTGGAATACTGTACAAAGCACGATGCCAGCCTGGCCATCATGGAAAATGAAGCTGAAATGGTGGGAAATCAGAAGTAGTTTGTTGCCTTGATATGAATAATTTAGAGAGTGTGGTAGCTCGGTGTTTAGGGGTTTGGACTTGCTAAAGGTTGTGGGTTTAAATCCCAGCTCCACTGAAGTTACCAATGTGGATTCTTCATTGCGCCTGGCATGTTGTATGGCCAACCCTGTGCTCTGACCCCAACGATCAAGTTGAGATACTTGTAAGTAGCTCCGGATTAAAGCTTCTGATAAATGAGCAAACGTAATATAAATGTAATTAGAGCCAAATTACATGCATAAAAAAAAAACAATGTATATGTATATTTACATTGTAATATTGGGCTACATACTACTATTATGGTTTTACATTAAATATACATCATATACTCTATGTGAAAAGATTTTGGGAAATTCACACAATACACCTACAGAAGCATTTATTTCATCTTATCCCAGCACTTCTGAAATGTCCTTTTGTAAGACTTTGAGATGCGTCTGTAGAAACGTTTTTCTCATTCGTCTAGACGAGCATTTGTGAGCTCAAATACAATTTGTGGATTAAAGGTTTACGATAACTATCAAGGCTTAATATGGGCTGGTCAGGTTCCGCCAAACCAAATTCACCTAACCTTGCCTTTATGAATTTTGCTTGATATGCTGGAACACGGCGGCACGGTGGCTTAGTGGTTGGCACGTTCGCCTCTCAGCGCTAGGGATTCCCAGTTCAAATCCCCATCTGGGTGGAGTTTCCATGTTCTCCCCATGTCCGCGTGGGTTTCCTCCGGGTTCTCCGGTTTCCTTCCACAGTCCAAAAACATGGATCAAGTCAAATGAATTCTCAAAATTGCCCCATATAGAGTGTGTCTGTGTGAGTGAATGAGTGCCCAGCGATGGATTGGTGCCCTGTCCTGGGTCTATCTGCCCAGCGCCCCCTGGATTCTCCCCTGGATGGGCATGGGGAACCCCACCGCGACCCTAATAGAGGATAAAGCGGGAGATAATGAATGAATGAATGCTGGAACACAAAATGTCCTTTCCAAAACTCTTCCCACAAAGTTGGAAGCATAGAATTTATTGGAATTGTATGGCCAAGTATTGGATGTCAGACCAGACACCTGGGTGACTTGGCCGAATGGAACACCTAAAATTTATTATTATATTACAAATATATTATCAATATTATATAACATGAGCTTTGATGTTGTAGGCATACATCCTTGGCCACATGAGCAGATTCTCCGAGATGCCATTTCTCTGGCTTGGCCTATTCAGACCTGCTAGTGGAGGGTATATGGACATGGCTAGAAGGGGCACCCTTACAAAAACTTAACTTGTAAGTATATATAAGTATATTCTGTATCAAACATATATTTAGTTTTATATAAACATTATGGGGCGTGCATTATGGTGGCTCGGTTCGCCTCTCAGCACTAGGGATTCCCAGTTCGAATCTCCATCTGGGTGGAGTTTCCATGTTCTCCCCGTGTCCGCGTGGGTTTCATCCGGGTTCTCCGGTTTCCTCCCACAGTCCAAAAATATGGGTCAAGTCAATTGAGTTCTCCAAATTGCCCCATATAGAGTGTGTGCGTGTCTGTGTGATTGAGTGTGTGCCCTGCGATAGATTGGCGCCCTATCCTGGGTTTATCTGCCCAGCGCCCGAGATGTTCTCCCCTGGATGGGCATTGGGAACCCCCCGCGACCCTAATATAGGATAAAGCGGAAGATAATGAATGAATAAAAGGATGAATAAACATTATGTGAATCATACACATTATATTATATATTATATATTTTTTATCTGTCAGCTAGAACATCACAAAGGCAATGATAATGAACTATTTGACTTATATTCACTTTGGGAGTCAATAAAAAAATTCTCTCATAATGAATGTCATAATTTCCAACATCAATGTTTCCAACATGAACTTAATTTTATTTTTGTCTTGAAAATAGTACTGACTTGGTACAAACTGAAATTTGTGCTCTAGCTTTAAGGTTATAATGAAAGACATTTAAACAATCAGCAAAATACAAAAGATTTAACGTACACAAACATTATTACCTTTCTCTGATTACTAATTTGTTCAATTTCATAAATATGAGTGCAACTGTAGTTTTTGTTATTTTGCTTTTGCATTTATAGCATATACTTTTCCACGGAGGGAAAAGACATTCTGAATAATTAAGGGTGCTGGAACTCAGGTGAACAGTTCAGTACTAAAAAACCTCTCAGCAAACACTGAACATTATATACACTATACTATATGTAATAATGTATTAATTGTGTACTGATAACTTTGACATTACAAACTTATTATAGTAAAATAAAGTGCAGTATAGTGACAATACCAATTAAAAACAAAAGAAGCAAAAAATAGTACATCGAGACAAACAAACCCTAAAAATAAATTAAATAAAAATAATAAATAACTAAAGATTTCTTTTAGTATTTCTAGTTTTTCCCCCACATTAAATGATTGAATATTTAATGCTTTTGGTAAAATGACCTTTTTAATTTAGTTCTAGTAAATATACGAAGTTACTAGAGTAAGACACGTATTGGGACACACCCAACAATCTTAGAATCCAGTAGTTTCATTCAGTCTGATTAACACAAGTATATATAATCAAACAACTAGCCAGTTTTGGGGAGAAAAGCTGACCATCTCGTCCAACTTTGGTGTCTAAAATTTGAAATAATGTTCTGGAGGAATGGGCAAACATTTCTACAGACTCATTTAGTCTTTTTATAACGAAGTTTGCTGCAACAATGAAATGTCCCAATACTTTTGTTCATTACAAATCAAAATAGATGTATATATATATTGTAACATCTACTTTATAATTATAGTACATCAACTAAATCACTAGTTATTTGTGGTGATGATACCGTAATTACAGTTCTTCCATCCAGTGGGGCAAATATTGGGTACAGCTTTTCACGAAAGTTGCCAGTAAAAGTGTAGATGTGTGATTGGTTCTCCACATTGTAGAAGGAGATCTGGCCCTCTTCGTAGTCTAGGTAAATACCCATCTTTTTAGGCACCAGCATAAGAGGCAGGGGTGTTTCATTTTCGTCACAGGCGTAGAATTGCCGTGTGCTCCTCCACAGTGTCCAGTAGCCCTCAGAGGGCTTCATGGGAAAGCGACCTTGCCTCTTAGATGAAGCCGTGGTAACTCCGACTCTCCAGTAGCCGTTGTTGGCAATATTTACTTCCCAGTAGCAGCGCTCCCTCATGTAACCCTGCCAACCTAGAACGCAGGGCCAGCTGTCGAACCGCTGTGGGCTGAATGGGACATCAGACTCCTCCAGGCCTTCCTGAACCCTCTTTTGGTCGTCAGAGAGCACCAGCCATGAGTGTGCAGTCATGGGATCATAAGTGACTTCAACTAGAGAAAAGAAAGCTGGTTATTATGAGCATCATACATTCATTCATTATCTTCCGCTTTTATCCTCTATTAGGGTAGTGGGGGGGTTCCCCATGGCCAAACAGGGGAGAACATTTCGGGCGCTGGGCAGATACACCCAGGACAGGGCGCCAATCTATCGCTGGGCACACACTCACTCACTCACACAGACACACTCTATATGGGGCAATTTGGAGAACTCAATTGGCTTGATCCATGCTTTTGGACTGTGGGAGGAAACCGGAGAACCCGGAGGAAACCCACGCAGACACGGGGAGAACATGGAAACTCCACCCAGATGGGGATTCGAACCGGGAATCCCTAGTGCTGAGAGGCGAACGTGCCAACCACTAAGCCACCGTGCCGAGCATCATTGTCACAATAAATAAAAGTATATATTATAAAATATATAAAATATTTTAATGAATATATGTAGATTTGTTACATGTCAGTATTTACGAAAGTGTTCTGTTACCTGATGCACTGGTGATCCAATCCCACACTGAAAACAACAAACCAGCTGATTAATAGGAGCTTTAAGACACAAATACAAATCTAAATCTTTGAAGGTTCGAGTAATTATAATTACTGTATTTTCCGGACCATAAGGCGCAGTCTGAATTACGGGGTCTATTTCTGTATTTGAGCCACATATAAGGCGCACTGTACTATAAGGCGCAGTCTGAATTAGGGACTCTATTTCTGTACGGTACTTATTCTGTAGGGCAGCGTATTATAAGGCACTCGCTAAAACATACGATCTACAAGAAAAGTAAAGGATGCAAAACGCTGATTTATAATTGAAGTTTATTCTACTACTTGACAAAACACACATTATTTTAATCGCTCTTCTCCCACAAATCCATCAAAGTCCTCGTCTTCTGTGTCTGAATTAAAAAGCTGGTTCTCTATCGAGCGCTCCGGTGTTCCCTCTCATCAATGTCTGAGTCCATCCCGTCACCGGGCGGCCGTTCGGCGACGATGCCGGCTTTCGCGAAAGCTCGGACGACGGTCACGGCAGAAACCTCAGCCCAGACATCCACAATCCATTCAGACGGTGGAGTAACTCGCCCCGCCGCCGCCTCCCGAGTTTTAGTAAACGTGTGTTCGCGTCTATCATCCATCGCTCCCACGCCGCCCGCGACTTTACTTTAAACGCCCCGTTTACGCCAATGTCCAGCGGTCGGAGTTCTTTATTTAATCCCCCTGGATTGACGGCGAGCTCTGAATTAATTTTCTTTACTCGGCTTTTTCAGCAGTGACGGTGATGTGTGGAAAAAAACCACCCAGTCGCACAACAATACTTTTATAGATTTTGGAACTCAGTACACGTATAAGGCGCACCGGATTATAAGGCGCACGTCCGATTTCTGGGAAAATTTTAGGCTTTTAGGTGCGCCTTATAGTCCTGGAAAATACGGTAAGCATTTTGTGCATATGAATAATTCAGTGTGTTAAAGATCAAGAGAAACTGTAATAAAACTTACCAGATTTAGGAATGTATTGTGGTGTTCCTGTTTCAAGAAGAAAGAATAAATGAATCTCTTTATCTTCAGCCGTAAATTCATATACAGTACAATATAAATATAAATATATACGTTAACTCCTTCATGGCTTGCAGTTTCACATTGGAAAATGAAGCCGAACTCTGATGTTGGTTCAGAGGACCTGGCTCATGATATCTGTTCTAGGTCATTTTGAAAAGTGTATGGTGAGGTTGAGGTCAGGGCTCTGTGTGGGCATGGCTCAGGGCTCCGAATATTCAAACAAAAGTGATGTTAACTGGTTGATTTTCTTATGTCCTGTAGCCAGCATTGGAATCGTATGCCAATAGAAGATGTGTTAGAGCAAAAACATTTAAATGTAAAAAGACCGTTGTTTCTAAAGGCACCTTTCATACAGAAGCAATTCGAAGTGTTCTACAGAGTAATACGAATCAGAAAAGCCATTTAAAATAATTAAAATTGTGCATTAAACAAAGAAAAATGTGAATAAAACAAAAAAAGTATTGCAATAAGGGAAAATATAAAAA
The DNA here is from genome assembly GCA_019802505.1 of Corydoras sp. C115. Classification (NCBI taxonomy): domain Eukaryota; kingdom Metazoa; phylum Chordata; class Actinopteri; order Siluriformes; family Callichthyidae; genus Corydoras; species Corydoras sp. C115. Next base: position 39,222 of record JAFMOC010000476.1, read on the forward strand.
AATGCAATAAAAAAAGTGCAATAAAAAAATATATAAACAAACAGGAATGATTTTGGTCTGGATTTTAAAATGTTCATAGTCTAGGCTCTTCTGTTCTTATTAAAGTGGTTCCATTTAAGAGCGAAAGGAAGAACGGATCCACTAAATGACAGACAACACTGTCTACTAAATCACTGGGCTGCTTTTTAATTTTTATTAAAATATTAAATATTAAAAATTAAAAAATCACTTCAGATTTCGTGCGGCATGTTTTAGTGTTTAGCACGTTCTCCTCTCAGCACTAGGGATTCCCGGTTCGAATCCCAGTCTGGGTGGAGTTTCCATGTTCTCCCCGTGCCCGCGTGGCTTTCCTCCAGGTTCTCCGGTTTCCTCCCACAGTCCAAAAACATGGATCAAGTCAATTGAGTTCTCCAAATTGCCCCATATAGAATGTGTCTGTGTGAGTGAGTGTGTGCCCAGCGATAGATTGGCGCCCTGTCCTGGGTGTATCTGCCCAGCGCCTGAAACGTTCTCCGCTGGATGGGCATGGGGAACCCCCCCCCCCTGGATGGATGAAAGACTTCATATTTCTCACCTGCCTTCCAAGAACGCTGCTTAGCAGAGAGCCACAGGTTAGAGACCATTTCCTGTGGTAATTAAACAAATAATACATTTTACATGTGTAATATTTTGGTATTATGTTCTAATAGCAACAGGTTAGATTTTTTTGGGATATAATTTCATTTCTAATACGTCACTGACTTATGGTACCCGTTCAGAATACGTGTCAACTCAGAAGTGGACTTCCCGGTATCAGAATTAACCTTATTCTTTGTTCTTTATAACCCTTGGCCCATATAACCGCAATAAAGCAATAAACATGCCTTTGTTAAATATTAGAAAGCTGACTGTGATTCCAGTGAAACACCTTACATAAGCATTCCACCCCCTGCATGTTCTGTGATATTATATTATATAGTATTATTTTTCAACATGGGCGGCACGGTGGCTTAGTGGTTGGCATGTTCTCCTCTCAGCACTAGGGATTCCCGGTTCGGATCCCCATCTGTGTGGAGTTTCCATGTTCTCCCCGTGTCCGCGTGGGTTTCATCCGGGTTCTCCGGTTTCCTCCCACAGTCCAAAAACATGGATCAAGTCAACTGAGTTCTCCAAATCGCCCCATATAGAGTGTGTCTGTGTGAGTGAGTGTGTGCCCAGTGATGGATTGGTGTCCTGTCCTGGGTGTATCTGCCCAGCGCCCGAGACGTTCTCCCCTGGATGGGCATGGGGAACCCCACCGCGACCCTAATATAGGATAAAGCGCAAGATAATGGATGGATGGATGGATGTTTTAAATGTAGGGAGGCACGGTGGCTTAGTGTTTGGCATGTTCTCCTCTCACCGCTAGGGATTCCCGGTTCGAATCCCCATCTGGGTGGAGTTTCCATGTTCTCCCCGTGTCCGCGTGGGTTTCCTCCGGGTTCTCCGGTTTCCTCCCACAGTCCAAAAACCTGGATCAAGTCAATTGAGTTCTCCAAATTGCCCCATATAGAGTGTGTCTGTGTGAGTGAGTGTGTGCCCAGTGATAGATTGGCGCCCTGTCCTGGGTGTATCTGCCCAGCGCCCGAGACGTTCTCCCCTGGATGGGCATGGGGAACCCCACCGCGACCCTAATAGAGGATGAAGCGGGAGATAATGAATGAATGAATGGGTTTTCAACATAACAGAAAAATTATAGGTAGACATAATGCCATGAAACATAATTTGAGAGATTTTTCTATTCAAACACAAACCAACACACACACCATTCCTACAACGTCTCTTATTGTCTTAATGTCTTCTTTCGTAAGCCACAGTTTATCATTTTATGATGATTAAAGGAAATGTGGTGCACGTTAGCGTGAGTTTGCTACCAAAGCATCGGTGATTGAAACGAAGTGCAGGTGAATCACCTTACTGTCCTCCTTTAATAAAGACCAGGTAATAAACTCCAGCAGGGGCATCAGAGACACCAGTCTTTTCTTTCGCAAACCAAGCAGGCGTAGCATCTGTGCTAGTTCATCTCCCAGCATTCCACAGCTCTGAGTAAAAAATGTCAAATCAAATAAAATGTATTAGTCACATATGTAGTTAAGGGTGCCACGGTGGCTTAGTGGTTGGCATGTGTTCAAATGTGTTCCCAGTTCGAATCCCCATCTGGGTGGAGTTTCCATGTTCTCCCCCTGTCCGTTTGGGGTTTCCTCCCACAGTCCAAAAACATGGATCAAGTCAATTGAATTCTCTAAATTGCCCCATATAGAGTGTGTCTGTGTGAGTGAGTGTGTGCCCAGCAATGGGGCAATTTGGAGAATTTAATTTACCCTGGATCCGTGTTTTTGGACTGTGGGAGGAAACCGGAGAACCCAGAGGAAACCCACGCAGAAACGGGGAGAACATGGAAACTCCACCCTGATTGGGATTTGAACCGGGAATCCCTAGCGCTGAGAGGAGAACATGCTAACCACTAAGCCACCGTGCCGCCGGATCTGTAATAATTATTACAAAACCCATATGGACCTCGCTTTTGGCAATTTAGATGCTTGTATTTATTCATTCATTCATTATCTCCCGCTTCATCCTCTATTAGGGTCGCGGTGGGGTTCCCCATGCCCATCCAGGGGAGAACATATCGGGCGCTGGGCAGATACTCCAGGACAGGACTCCAATCCATCACTGTCTGTGCACACACTCAGTGTCACACAGACACACTCTATATGGGGCAATTTGGGGAATTCAATTTACCCTTGATCCATGTTTTTGGACTGTGGGAGGAAACCGGAGAACCCGGAGGAAACCCACGCAGACACGGGGAGAACATGGAAACTCCACCCTGATTGGGATTCGAACCGGGAATCCCTAGTGCTGAGAGGAGAACGTGCTAACCACTAAGCCACCGTGCCGCCTGTTTGTATTCATTGTTGCTAAATATCTGAGAACTCTGAAATATCTGAAAATATCTTTATAGTTAAAACATTGCACAAGAGAAAACATTTCTCGGTTCTGTGGCGTTACTATGTTAAAGATTTTTGACGGGATTGTTAACAGAACATAAACCATTAAAACTTACTTCAGATACACGGTGCAGTTCTTTAGCCCATTCCATGACTCTCTGCTGGACCAGTTCACTGTGATCCTCTGTGTTCTCCTGTTTTTTCTCATTTTGCTGGAATCTTTCTTTCAGCCACGGGTTCCCTTTAGACAGCTACAAGATAAAAGTGAATTATCAATTATGATCGGCACGGTGGCTTAGTGGTTGGCATGTTCTCCTCTCAGCGCTGGGGATTCCCGGTTCGAATCCCCATCTGGGTGGAGTTTCCATGTTCTCCCCGTGTCCGTGTGGGTTTCCTCCGGGTTCTCCGGTTTCCTCCCACAGCCCAAAAACATGGATCGATGTTAACTGAGTTCTCCAAATTGCCCCATATAGAGTGTGTCTGTGTGAGTGAGTGAGTGTGTGCCCAGCGATGGATTGGCACCCTGTCCTGGGTGTATCTGCCCAGCGCCCGAGACGTTCTCCCCTGGATGGGGATGGGGATGGGGAACCCCCCCCCCCCCCCCCCGCAACCCTAATAGAGGATAAAAAAGATAATGAATGAATGAATCAATTATGATTGTTGATAATTATTTTTATTAGATATTTAATTCAAGGGCGGCACGGTGGCTTAGTGGTTGGCATGTTCTCCTCTCAGCGCTAGGGATTCCCGGTTCGATCCCCATCTGGGTGGAGTTTCCATGTTCTCCCCGTGTCCATGTGGGTTTCCTCCGCGTTCTCCGGTTTCCTCCCACAGTCCAAAAACATGGATCAAGTCAACTGAATTCTCCAAATTGCCCCATATAGTGTGTGTCTGTGTGAGTGAGTGTGTGCTCAGCGATAGATTGGCACCCTGTCCTGGGTGTATCTGCCCAGCGCCCGAGACGTTCTCCCCTGGATGGGCATGGGGAACCCCACCACGACCCTAATAGAGGATAAAGCGGGTGATAATGAATGAATGATTATTTAATTTTTTTTAAACTTAAATATCTCATGGCAAACCTTATCAACATTGTTAAGTTCATCGGCCCACTGCAGTATGAGTTTGCGGCTCTCCTCCAGACTGCGTTCAGTTTGAGGGTCGTCTGGTGGATTGATGCATCACCATCCAGCTTGCTACCTGCTCCATCATTACCTTCCTGCTTTGTCACAACACACAGACAGAATTAACACTTAATTGGTGTATCATTTTGGATTTGTAGTGTCCAGTGTTCAAACTGAGTATTTCACTTTCAGCTACCACAGCCCATGACGTTGTCTCAACTTTTATAGACACATACATTGTTATGGTAGCTGTCAAAAGTTCACTACATGCGATTGTTCTTACAAAAGTCAATAAATCATACAACTTTCTATGTTGGACAACTTTCTATCAGAGCCAAGCCGACATCATACACAATGTGTTATACATGACACATAAGCAGTAACTGCTGACATGAATCATTTATATAAATGTTAAATGTTACATTACTGCACATATATAATATATTTTCACCTTGCACACTTGTGCCACCTGTACTTTCCAGTTAATGAGAAAATTGACACACTCCTGAAGACTACGAAGGTCCTTCAGGCTCTGCTGATGCTGTCTTTGCTATAAAGAAAACACAGACAACATGTAAATCTTTGCGTCTGTATTACGATATGAAATTACTTTTTAAAGGAATCACAGATGTGCTATATAATAGTAACATCAAGTCTATCGATTCTTTGCATACATTCCAGCATGATATTGTTCAGATTTTAATTAGAGGGCGTGGTAGCTCAGTGGTTAGGGCATTGGGCTCTCAATCTGAAGGTTGGGGGTTCAAATCCCAGGTCCACTGAAGTTACCAGTGTGGGTCCTTGAGCAAGGCCCTTAACCCTCATTGCTCCAGGGATGTTGTGATGAACCCTGTGCTCACCTTGTAAGTCGCTTTGGATAAAAGCGTCCAATAAATGACCAAATGTAAAATGACCAAATGTTAATGATCATTGAAAATACTTAATTTAACAAGTACTTGATAATTTTACTGTTATATGCAAAGCTAAATTTATATATAAAAATATATATTTATCTATCTGTTAGAGAGCTCGTTCTTCCCCGGATGAGAACGGCTACGTGGAAAAACGGCGTACGCCGCTCGCGCCTAGTGAGCGCTTCCCGGGCACCGACTACGCGGGGAATAATGCGTACGTCGGTCCACGGAGTGAAACGCTCCCACGAATACGACCTGCGTGGAAGTAGTATGCAGCGCCGCACCGTGGTTGAGCGCGGAAGGAGAGTCCAGAAAAACACCGGGATAGAAACCAAACCGAATTTATTAATAAAAACTGGTGACGGAACACCAACAGAAAGGGGGGAACAAACGAACAAACTAACATAGTGTAGATTAACCGCAAACAAAGCCGTGCACCGAAATGAGGGAAAACGGAAACTAAATAGCAACCCAACTAATCACGTGCACAAAACAAACCAATCACCCAGCTGAGACAATTAAAAACCCAAACGAGGCACCTGTGACACTATCTATATTATTCATATATTATAATATTATAATAACTATTGTTGTAGAAAGGTGTGTGTGTGTGTTGTATTTGTTGAAAATGGTTCCACAGATATTTACTTTAATAAAAATACAATTTCAGTTCATTAAGTATCTTAACAAAAAAAAATATACAACAAAAGAATTTGTGGTTCAGTTACGGAGTTTTGCAACTGGATGGATGATTTTAATTTAATTCGATTTTATTTTAAGTTGAAACAAAGGTGTAATGTTACCTGTGATCGAGACGAGGTGGTCTTGTTTTTAAATGGGCTGGCTGGGGCTGAGCTGTGAACCTGTGCTGTCTCTTCTGGGAGATTCCAGCGTACTGCGCCGATCGAGTGGCTTGGTTCCTCCACATTAGCCACAGAACTCAGTTCTGCACAGAACAAGACAGCACCATCACGATAGCTTATATAATATATCATAATCATGATCATTTTAGTGGTAATACTTATATTTAAAGCAATATGATTTGCACTACTCATGAAAACAGCAATACAAAAATGAGAATGTGAGAATTAAAGGTGTCAAAACCAAAACATACTTCTGCTTTTGTCTTTTAGGATCCCCTTCATCTTGAGCAGGTTATTATCCTGTGATTAAAGTCATTCTCATGTTTAGAACTTTTTAAAAACAGAAATGCATGCATTTGAAACATTAAAAAATCTATACAACATACTGGAATACAGTATTGCTTATCTTATGGTTTAAACCATTTTAATATTTAAAATAAATAAGTAAATACAATTAAATTAAATGAGATTAAATTTCAGTATATAAACCAATGAATGTTATAATTATATGTAATCTAATTCACGAAATTAGTAAGATGATCACAGTTGGTTTTATAAAATGTGAATCTCAGTATGACATACCAGCCTTGGAGGTTCAGGAGAAGATAGAAGTGTCTGGTATTGCTGGGTGGAAATTCTGCGAGATAGATCACTGTCTTTGCCGGACTTTACTTTTCTCCAGCGCATAGTGACCTTTGGCCCTTTATGACTCCTGCGTATCGGAGTAGGAGTGGAAATTTGAGATTACTGTAAATGCTACCCTCGTCACAGGGTTTACAGAGTTTACAGGGTTTTCGCCTTTATGAAGAAGACGAGGTTAATTTTTCCAGTAATAAAATGTCTGTAATAGATATCTGAATTATAACCAATATTAGTAACTGTGATTCATTTCTCATTTGATTTTATGAATAATTACTTCTAGAACATTGGATTATTGACTATATACATATATCCATCTATCTATTATCTTCCACTTTATCCTCAATTAGGGTCGCGAGTTCCCCATACCCATCCAGGGGAGAACGTTTCGGGCGCTGGGCAGATACAGCCAGGACAGGGTGCCAATCTATCACTGGGCACACACTCACTCACACAGACACACTCTATATGGGGCAATTTGGAGAACTCAATTGACCTGGATCCATGTTTTTGGACTGTGGGAGGAAACCGGAGAATCCGGAGGAAACCCACACGGACACGGGGAGAACATGGAAACTCCACTCAGATGGGGATTCGAACTGCGAATCCCTAATGCTGAGAGGAGAACATGCCAACCACTAAGCCGCCCTCAATTATTTATCCATCCACTATCTTCCGCTTTATCCTCTATTAGAGACGGGGGGGGGGGTTCCCCATACCCATTCAGGTGAGAACGTATCGGGCACTGGGCAGATACACCCAGTACAGGGTGCCAATCTATCGCTGGGTACACACTCACTCACACATACACACTCTATATGGGGCAATTTGGAGAACTCAATTGACTTGATTCATGTTTTTGGACTGTGGGAGGAAACCGGAGAACCCGGAGGAAACCCACACGGACACGGGGAGAACATGGAAACTCCACCCAGATGGGGATTTGAACTGGGAATCCCTAGTGATGAGAGGAGAACATGCCAACCACTAAGCCACCGTGCCGCCCTATATATATATATATACATACATACATAAAACCTATATTTTAATTTGCTTGTGTTGTCATTTGGTAAGTACAAAAAAAAAAAAACATGCAGATGGATGTAGATGATGAAAAAAAGCAACAGAAAGATCACTGCTTTAATATTCACCTTCATTTACCCAATGACAAAGAGACACTATCAAAATCTTGATTAGCATCGTCTCACTTAGAGACACATTTAAAATTTAAATACTATCTCACTCTTGCTGATATTAATAACGACACTATTATGATTGTAGTCTGCAATACCGAAGCAGAGTAGAAAACAAAATATGGCTTAAAACAATACATCAAAATGCTCCTACATTTGCTTGGTTTTGGGTTAAAAGCCAAAAGACTTTTTAAATATTTGTGCAAACTTGTATTTATTTATGGAAAAGACTTGAATTTTGTCCAATAGGTCTTTCTAAATATAATAATGACAACAAAAAAAAAACAAGAAAAGGCTTTCTTGATCACTGCATTTTTTTTATTGGTTTCTTGCAAACTTAGCTCAGTTAATGTATTAACAATGAAAACGAGTAAAAAATTGTTCATGCTGAATGTAATCTTGGCGAAAACAGCGGTAAGAGTTCATTCTCATTTGTGGCAGTTATTATTTTACTTTAATAAAATTAAAATGATTTAAAAAACAATTCATTAGATGGCTTGAAAAAGCTCGTTATTTTATATTTATACAATTTTAAGATGTAACTTTTACTCCAGCAAAATTTTGTTTATCAGATATTTGTGAAAATACAAACCTCAATCCCAGAAAAGTTTGGACAGCTTCTATGAATGCAGTAAAAACTTAAATCTAGGGTTGTGGGAACCCAAAGTGGTTTGGGTGTCATTGAACTGAAAAGTCGGGTTCAACTCCTGAGTCCACTAAAGTGTGGACACTAAAACCAGTGTGGACCCTTGAGTAAAGCCCTTAACCCTCATTGACCCAGGGGTGACCCTATAATATTTCTGTAAGTCCTTTTGGATAACAGCATCTGCAAAATGACCTAGTGTGAAATGACCCAGAGTATTTTGTAAATATAAACACATTTAGAAACTGTTTTAGTTTGATTCTGGGAAAATGGACATCGGGTTTTGTGTGGCGAAGATTAAAAAAGTACCATTTACACAGGTACCAATAAGAAGCACAAAAACCTACATCTGTCTTCATGTCGATTTCAGCAGGACAACGCAGGCTTCATTCGGCATTCGATAACTGTGTAGAGATAAAGTGCATGTGCTTGAATGGCTTGCCTGCAGTCCACATCGGTCCCCCATTAAAAACGTGCATAATGAAATCTTTTCTTTGTCCTTTTGTCTGCTAAATAAGTGTTCAGATAAATGAGCGAATTACAGATTATAGTTTTTATTGCATTTTCTGTGTCCGAACTTTGCTAGAACTGGGCTTCGTAGATTCAGTTGTACATGTGACATTTGTAACTCTGCAAGAACCCGACAGTTTAGGATTAAAAAATATTGTAGGAGTTACTGTTTAACCAAAAATTCTTTTCCTAACTGTATAGATTTGGTTTTCTTAAATCAATTGAAACTGCACACATCAGTTCCAGCTCTGAAAGAACTGTTTGAAGATGACCGTCTCTTTGCCCTGTGGTATGATCTCCACCTGGAAAAAATAATACAAGGATTAGCTGCTTACGAATTAATATATGTTATTTTGTTTATTATAAATAGCATGCGGGCAGCACGGTGGCTTAGTGGTTGGCATGTTCTCCTCTCAGCACTAGGTATTCCCGGTTCGAATCCCCATCTGGGTGGAGTGTCCATGTTCTCCCCGTGTCCGCGTGGGTTTCCTCCGGGTTCTCCGGTTTCCTCCCACAGTCCAAAAACATGGATCAAGTCAATTGAATTCTCCAAATTGCCCCATATAGAGTGTGTATGTATGAGTGAGTGTGTGCCCAGTGATAGACTGGCGCCCTGTCCTGGGTCTATCTGCCCAGCGCCCAAAACGTTCTCCCCTGGATGGGCATGGGGAACCCCACCGCGACCCTAATAGAGGATAAAGCGGGAGATAATGAATGAATGAGTTTATTATAAATAGCATGCGGGCGGCATGGTGGCTTAGTGGTTGGCACGTTCTCCTCTCAGCACTAGGGATTCCCGGTTCGAATCCCCATCTGGGTGGAGTTTCCATGTTCTCCCCGTGTCCGCGTGGGTTTCCTCCGGGTTCTCCGGTTTCCTCCCACAGTCCAAAAACATGGATCAAGTCAATTGAATTCTCCAAATTGCCCCATATAGAGTGAGTGTGTGTGTGTGTGTGTGTGTGTGTGTGTGCCCAGCGATGGATTGGCGCCCTGTCCAGGGTGTATCTGCCCAGCGCCCGAGGCGTTCTCCCCTGGATGGGCATGGGGAACCTCCCCCCCCCCACCGCGACCCTAATAGAGGATAAAGCGGGAGATAATGAATGAATGAATAAATAGCATGCTGTTTGTAATAAATATTTTGTTAAATAATGTGTTACTTAACCTGAGAATTGAACCCAGGACCTTTTTACTGTGATGTGAACTCACCGCCTTTCTTCATGCCAATGCTCAATAAAAAAAATTCTACAATCATGCCATGTTCTATGTGTTTGATATGAAAAACTTTAATAAAATGAATAAAACCAATATACAAGATTTAAAAGCAAATATTTCAATTTATTGAAATTTTTGTATTATTTGGAAAAAAAAAAAAAAAAAAAAATCACACTAGTTTTTACCCGACCCTGAAAATTAGGCAACACTGTTCTATTCCTAAAGTTTTATTTACATACCTGTGTTTTCATTTTGGGGTAGTTCATCTGTTTAATAAAATCATCTGCAACCTTCAAAGCAGCCGCCTTCTCATCGGCATTCGCTCCACTGCCTGTTAATAAGAACAGATTTATCAGAAAAGATAAGCTTCAGACTAAAATCTATTTAAATAAAACTAGAATTTTACTTTGTAGTTCTACAGTTCCAGACTGTCCATCTAGAAGAGGAATGAGGACAGAGCCCCCTTTACTCTGTTTACTAATGGTCAGAACCCCAATAGTACCACCACAGAGCAGGGATTATTGGGTGGGTGCATTATTCCTATCCCAGCAGTGTCACTGAGGTGAAGAAATGAAACTACAGAAACCCCCCCCCCACCTCACCACATCAGTGTCACTGCAGAACTGACACAATCCACCACCCAAATGATACCTGAAAACAGATGGACTACAGTCTGTAATTGTAAAACTACAAAGTCCATCTGTATGATAAGTGGAGGAAATAGATGGTTTTCTCCATTACTGACTTTAAGCAGAAAAATCCGACCAAATTGCATTTAAAGCACATAAATTGCAGATTTTTTTTAGATAAATATTTGCAGCAAACCAACTCGATAAGACTTTATGTAGCTAAAAGAACTTCAATACCTTTCCAAACAAAGATCTTGCCATTGGCTCCATTGTCTAAGATGAAGCAGTCCTCACGTAGGAGCAGGTCTTTGACAAATGGACTTTTGTCTGAGACTTTGGTCAGCTTCATTGAGCCTGTAGCATCTGAAACCTAAATAAAATTAAAACATCCATGAAATGCAGTTTAACAAAGCATTATCTCAATTTCTATTACATATTTAATTTTACAGATTAAATAGTATGGTACCTTGTAGAGGATGGCATTGTTAGATGCATCAGCTTGGCTGTCATCCTCTGCAGAGCCCTCACTAATTGTTGTTATTGGACCAAGAACCTGTCGATGGCATAAGAGGATGGAATCAATAAGAAATGTTGATGCATAAGTTCAGAATCGTAGGTTCTGGTTACAATCAGCTACAATAATCCAGTTTTAACTAATAATGGTATAAAAGTTAAGTTCAAGTAATTTATTTATATAGAGCTTTTTAAAACAGTACATCGTCACAAAGCAGCTTTACAGAATGAAAAGCCTTTAAACCCCCAAAGAGCGAGCCGAAGCGACAGTGGCAAGAAAAAACTCCCTTTTACGTTATATAACGGTATATGCCTGATCCCCTTAAACTGCATAATTAAATAGTAATATGTTAGTATATTTTATAACATCAGATCGATTGCTGCCACATTTTAACAGTACAGCATTCTATACAAGAGAACTGCAAGCTAAAAACAGTATTATTATTATTATTATATTACATTACAATATACCAAACATTTGGTGGCACAGTGGCTTAGTGGTTAGCATGTTCTCCTCTCAGCGCTAGGGATTCCCGGTTCGAATCCCCATATGGGTGGAGTTTCCATGTTCTCCCCGTGTCCGCGTGGGTTTCCTCCGGGTTTTCCGGTTTCCTCCCACAGTCCAAAAACATGGATCAACGTTAATTGAGTTCTGGGGCTGGCACGGTGGCTTAGTGGTTGGCATGTTCTCCTCTCAGCACTAGGGATTCCCGGTTTGAATCACAATCTGGGTGGAGTTTCCATGTTCTCCCCATGTCTGCGTGGGTTTCCTCCGGGTTCTCCGGTTTCCTCCCACAGTCCAAAAACATGGATCAACGCTAATTGAGTTCTGGGGCTGCACGGTGGCTTAGTGGTTGGCATGTTCTCCTCTCAGCACTAGGGATTCCCGGTTCGAATCCCAATCTGGGTGGAGTTTCCATGTTCTCCCCATGTCTGCGTGGGTATCCTCCGGGTTCTCCGGTTTCCTCCCACAGTCCAAAAACATGGATCAAGTCAATTGAGTTCTCCAAATTGCCCCATATAGAGTGTGTCTGTGTGAGTGAGTGTGTGCCCAGCGATGGATTGGCGTCCTGTCCTGGGTGTATCTGCCCAGCGCCCGAAATGTTCTCCCCTGGATGGGCATGGGGAACCCCCCCCGCGACCCTAATATAGGATAAAGTGGAAGATAATGGATGGATGGAATATACCAAATATTACACTGATTAAACGAAGCCTAATAGTCTGAGATTTTTGTGCTTAGTGAATATATAACCCTAAAACAAAATTTGTTGCCGCGCCATTCAGCAGCCATAATTTCAGTGCAGGTCTTACCTTTAGCATTTCTGGTGTTTCCTCCCCCTCGTTGATTTGTGTGATTTGAGCTTTGCCTTTTCGTTCTGTGTCTCTAATGAGAGCGGCAATCTCTCGCACCTTCTGCTTTTCAAAGATGTTGGCCTGGGAGCCGATCCAAGAGACGATTGTCTAGAAAGGAAACATAAAGACACACTTGTTTGAAAGTAACCTTTCCAGAACGGTTAAAGTTCAGCAGCTGGTTTATAATCATTCATTAGTACGTACGTCTCCTAGATCGAGGATGAAACAATCTCCTTTATTAAAACTGGCCCAGCTCAGATCCACCTCCTTGGCTCTGATGTTCTTCTTGCCTTTGATGTGATACAGCCTCTGAACCGGACCAGAACCGCTCTGAGACTTTCTAAAGCCAGACTCCACTCCACCCTCCTGAAAGAGACCGACAGACAGTCTTTAAATCCTGGGATTGTTATTTGTATTACAAAATTAGAGGCCTGCACCTCTGTTAAGGGCACATCAAGGGGTCGGTTTAATCCTCTAAACTTTTATTATACGTTTTCAACTTCATAACCCTACACTGTTAACCTCCCATACATTTAAATACATTCAGATTTATTAAAGTCAAGCTTTAGAAATTGTTTATTTTCTTTAAATACATTCTCTCTACATTACATTTTTAAAGTAATGAACGTTCTGCAAGGGCGGAACGGTGGCTTAGTGATTAGCATGTTCTCCTCTCAGCTCTAGGGATTCCCGGTTCGAATCCCAATCAGGGTGGAGTTTCTATGTTCTCCTCCGGGTTCTCCGGTTTCCTCCCACAGTCCAAAAACATGGATCAAACCAATTGAATTCTTCAAATTGCCCCATATAGTGTGTGTCAGTGTGAGTGAGTGTGTGCCCAGCGATAGATTGGCGCCCTGTCCTGGATGTATCTGCCCAGGGCCCGAAACGTTCTCCCCTGGATGGGCATGGGGAACCCCCCCCGCGACCCTAATATAGGATAAAGCTGAAGATAATGGATGGATGAATGTTCTGCTCCTTTCGGTACTGGGTAATTCAGATTGTTTTCCTGTAAGGTGTGCACCACTATTACGCACCTATGTGGTCATAGTGAGATCATATCTTTTAGAACATTGCTAATGCAGTGATAGAATACTGCCAATCAACCAGAGGGCAATGACATAAAGAACAGATTACAGATTAGGGAGGAAAGCCATGACTAAGTCTAAACTGTGCTGACTGCATAACAGTCATTCATTCATTCATTCATTATCTCCCGCTTTATCCTCTATTAGGGTCGCGGTGGGGTTCCTCATGCCCATCCAGGGGAGAACGTCTCGGGCGCTGGGCAGATACACCCAGGACAGGGCGCCAATCCATCGCTGGGCACACACTCACTCACACAGACACACTCTATATGGGGCAATTTTGATAATTCAATTGACTGGATCCATGTTTTTGGACTGTGGGAGGAAACCGGAGAACCTGGAGGAAACCCACGCAGACATGGGGAGAACATGGAAACTCCACCCAGATGGGGATTCGAACCCCAAGCGAACGTGCTAACCACTAAGCCACCGTGCCGCTAACTAAATATATGACTTTATAAATTATATATTTTTAACTATGAATTAATGGTTAGTGCACAAACCTGGATTATGAGAAGCCATTCAAGGCCAATCTGTCCTCATCAAATAAAACAGCTATAAAAAGTTTGGATTATATTGGATTATAAATAAAGCTTGGATTATATTTCTTAGATTATATTATGTACAGTACTATTATTATTGTTGTTTGTTAATATAAAACCATTAACATGAATTAATTCATTTTTTAATCAAATCTTGTCAGCTCTTGTCAAAAATTGCTGTGTTTATGTTCATTTCTAATAAATATCTCCTCAACACACCCACACCCGCACGGGAAGACCTATTTATGACTGGCTTTTCTCATCGCTCGGCTCACAGACGCTCTCGTCCTGCACTATGACCTCGATTAGACGTGTCCACCATAAACTAGTTACATAATGCCATGTTTGTTCTTTATGATGTTTTGAAAAATGCATCCATAGATATTATCTCAGCTGTCATAGTCACAGCGTCAACGGTTATAAAATATAACCTGACCCAGATCAGACCCTCATCCCCCGTTTTCGTGCCCGTACTTGGGCAGACTGCTCCTGGATGTGTGATGCGGGTCATGGGGCAGTCGTAGGCTTGTTGGTAAGCAACCAGCCGTGTGACTTGAAGGTCCCCATTTTCCGGTCCCACAAAGTACTATACCTGAAGTGCCCTTGGGTAAGACACCTAACCCCAGTTGTGCCCCGGGCGCCGTATAAAGGGCTGCCCACGACACAGGGCACATGTGCTCACTTCACTCAGTCTGTGAATATGTGCATGTTTCACTGCACGGATGGAACAACAATGTGGAAGAACAATTCCATTGTGTGTAAGCACAGAAGGCAAAATATTGATCACTTTATCACGTTATATAACCCACATTAGCACCATGCATCAGGAAAACGTGATTCACATTCAGGTAGCACTGCCAAATCGTTACTGGATGTTCATTCATTCATCATCTCCCGCTTTATCCTCTATTAGGGTCGCGGTGGGGTTCCCCATGCCCATCCAGGGGAGAACGTCTCGGGCGCTGGGCAGATACACCCAGGACAGGGCACCAATCCATCGCTGGGTACACGCTCACTCACACAGACACACTCTATATGGGGCAATTTAGAGAACTCAATTAACTTGATCCATGTTTTTGGACTGTGGGAGGAAACCGGAGAACCCGGAGGAAACCCACGCGGACACGGGGAGAACATGGAAACTCCACCCAGATGGGGATTCGAACCGGGAATCCCTAGCGCTGAGAGGAGAATGTGCTAAACCACTAAGCCACCGCTTTACTGGATGTGTTTTGGAAAATTTGTTATTAGATTTTTTCATTTTTAGATCACTTACGAATCACATATAGGAAGCCAGCGATGTTATATCTCGTACATTATAATATTGCTAACTGGGTATAGTTAAATAAACAATTATTGAATATTTTACAAATACAGGCTTAGTGGTTTAGCATGTTCTCCTCTCAGCGCTAGGGATTCCCGGTTCGAATCCCCATCTGGGTGAAGTTTCCATGTTCTCCCCGTGTCCACGTGGGTTTCCTCCGGGTTCTCCGGTTTCCTCCCACAGTCCAAAAACATGGATCAAGTCAACTGAGTTCTCCAAATTGCCCCATATAGAGTGTGTCTGTGTGAGTGAGTGTGTGCCTAGTGATGGATTGGTGTCCTGTCCTGGGTCTATCTGCCCAGCGCCCGAAACGTTCTCCCCTGGATGGGCATTGGGAACCCCACCGCGACCCTACTAGAGGATAAAGCGGGAGATAATGAATGAATGAATTTACAAATACACTGTAAAACTGTATCTGTAAGATGGCTGTAAGAATGCAGAATGGTTTTATAAAGTATAATTAATATTAAAAACAATGGAAAAATCTCCAATGAAACTCCAGCACTTTTACAGAAACCATGCCTTACTTACTCACTCGTAAAAGTATTCATCCAAAGCTTAGACAGCTGCATCCTGGAGGCAAAAGCTGTCTTTTATGGAAGTCTACTTGAAAGCCAAATTACACGTTAAATAATAACGAGGCCCTAACTATTATTTTGGTGTCACACACACAAAGAGGATCTGTGGACCTTTCTATTATTGTTGTAGATAGAGGAACGGTGTGTGTATGCAAAATGAACGCAGATCCAAAAAAGTTCATTTAGTGAAACTCAGATACTTAAATAACATGAAAACGAGGGTATTTGTGAATCATAAGTTTGTGTTTTCGATTTACCTTATAACTAATTCCTCTTGGAAAGAGGCTCATAAACTGCGGAGACTCATAACCCTGAACTTGTCGGTGTTGAACGGGATCTCCACCCAGAAAGTTATCCAGCTGTGTGGCAAGCAAGGCACAGGCAACCTGCTCATCACGAGATGACTTCTCACCTGAGAGAAAAGCAGACGGAGAGAAATAAGAACGAGTAACCTTTGAGGTTTACAGTACATAACATTCATTCATTCATTCATTCATTCATTCATTCATTATCTCCCGCTTTATCCTATATTAAATAAAGTGGTGTTTATGTCAGATGAAGTCTCACTTCAGTTAAAAAGGACAATTATTTTTATAACGAGGACAAAAGGCCATTGTTATTGAAGCTGTGCAATGATGCGTGTGCAGAGTTAATCTACCTCTGTTTGTGTACCTGTCCTGAAAGGTTCTATAGTGTGGAAGTCATTCTTCATTCATTCATTATCTTCCGCTTTATCCTATATTAGGGTCGCGGGGGGGTTCCCCATGCCCATCCAGGGGAGAACGTTTCGAGCGCTGGGCAGATACACCCAGGACAGGGCGCCAATCTATCGCTGGGCACACACTCACACAGACACACACACACACACACACTATATGGGGCAATTTGGAGAAATTAATTGACTTGAACCATGTTTTTGGACTGTGGGAGGAAACCGGAGAACCCGGTGGAAACCCACGCGGACACAGGGAGAACACGGAAACTCCACCCAGATTGGGATTCGAACCGGGAATCCCTAGTGCTGAGAGGCGGACGTGCTAACCACTAAGCCACATAAATATTAATTATTTTCCCTTTGGGGACTGAAAATAATTATAATGCATGTTTGCATTCATACAGCTACACATACTATAACAACTTTATGTTATTGGAGGAGAGCGTGAGCGGAAGGTCAGTGGTTCAGCTTCTGTAAGGAGGTGTTGAGTTATTTGTGAGTATTTGTTGCAACTTCTTGTGAGGTTAGTATGGCTGGCATACTATAGATGTTATTTCTGCTCATTGCACTTTGGTTAGATGCCAAACTACATTTCATTGCTTTTACAAACGCAACGACAAGAACCTAGTTACACAAAAGTTTTATGTGCATTTAATAAGAAAGTAATGAACGTAAACAAGTAAACCGCATGATGAATAAAAAATATAGAAGGTCAAAACTCTTGTTTGAATTAAATTAGAGGTCCATCGAGAGTTTGCGAAAGGCTCTGCATTCCTGCCACACTACAGGAACCAAGACAATTACATAATTTAGCACAACTGATACAATCTCCACTTACATTGTGCTGTTTTAACAGACAGCAGAACTACAGAGAGCATGAGGCATGTCGAGGCTGAAGTTGGGTGATGGAATTATTTTGCTTAGTTGAGCAATTTTAACTGTCACATAACGTGTGATTATACATGGGCATGCTGACACACTAGCGCTATTAATTTTAGCACACGCTATACACCAACTAACAAATGTATAAATGTAACTCTCTAAATATCTATAAGTGTAATATCTGCTGCAGTTAAATGTGAATTCGACACTGACTGTGTACAGCGGAACAATTTGAACTGTTTACTTCTTATCATTATATATTTCAACTTGTGTTTTATTTCAGATATAGTCAGATATACTGACTAATTCTGCATAGAGAACATGTTTAAGTACAATATCTATATAATAACAGGATTCCCGGTTCGAATCCCCATCTGGGTGGAGTTTCCATGTTCTCCCCGTGTCTGCGTGGGTTTCCTCCGGGTTCTCCGGTTTCCTCCCACAGTCCAAAAACATGGATCAAGTCAATTGAATTCTCCAAATTGCCCCATATAGAGTGTGTCTGTGTGAGTGAGTGTGTGCCCAGCGATGGATTGGCGCCCTGTCCTGGGTCTATCTGCCCAGCGCCCGAGACGTTCTCCCCTGGATGGGCATGGGGAACCCCACCGCGACCCTAATAGAGGATAAAGCGGGAGATAATGAATGAATGAAGAATGACTTCCACACTATAGAACCTTTCAGGACAGGTACACAAACAGAGGTTGATTAACTCTGCACACACATCATTGCACAGCTTCAATAACAATGGCCTTTTGTCCTCGTTATAAAAATAATTGTCCTTTTCAACTGAAGTGAGACTTCATCTGACATAAACACCACTTTATTTCACGCGGAACACCCTTTTCTGTATTCTGTATGTGCAGTGAACACTACTCATGACTCCAAATTACACTAATACACAGTTTTACAATAAACAAAGTACTGCTTCTGCTTATAAGATATTTATGGACAACTCCATATGTCTATTTCTTTGACAATGGTTTGGTAGTGTCCCTTCCTCTTCTAGCATGACCGTGCATTTCTACCCTGTTCACCATTAATAAGATAAAACACCAGTGCTTAAGCCCCAGTCAGAAGGTTTATGGGTGTGGTGAGGAAGGAGATGGAGGTGTAGGTGGAGGTGAAGGAGAATAATGATCCCATAATCCCATATGGAATGTGGAATTTCGGAAAATTGATAAATTTGATAAATAAAGGTCTTTATGGCAGCAGAATTAGAAAGTACAGCCATGGCCAAAAGTTTTGAGAATGACACAAATATTATA
This sequence comes from Corydoras sp. C115, assembly GCA_019802505.1. Lineage (NCBI taxonomy): Eukaryota > Metazoa > Chordata > Actinopteri > Siluriformes > Callichthyidae > Corydoras > Corydoras sp. C115. The sequence goes on from JAFMOC010000476.1 coordinate 58,172, forward strand.
TTTTCACATGATCTGCTGCTGCCCTCTGGATTTTATGTGTGTTTGTCAGATGTTTTTATCACATACAGAAATATAATCGCAATCATATTATGAGTAACAAAAGCTTTTATTGAGACCAGGCCTTGCTCCAAGAGTCTCCGCCTCACAGTGCATGCAGATGCACTCACACCTGCCTGCTGCCATTCCTGAGCAAGCTCTGCACTGCTGGAAGCCCGATCGCATAGCTGAAACACTTTTAAATGACGGTCCTGGCGCTTGCTGGTCTTTCTTGGGCGCCTGGAGCCTTTTTGGCAACAATGGAACCTCTCTCCTTGAAGTTCTTGATGATGCGATAGATTGTTGACTGAGGTGCAATCTTTCTAGCTGCGATACTCTTCCCTGTTAGGCCATTTTCATGCAGTGCAATGATGACTGCACGTGTTTCTTTAGAGATAACCACGGTTAACAGAAGAGAAACAACGATGCCATGCACCAGCCTCCTTTTAAAGTGTCCAGTGGTGTCATTCTTACTTCATCATGACAGATTGATCTCCAGCCCTGTCCTCATCAACACCCACACCTGTGTTAATGGAGCAATCACTGAAACGATGTTAGCTGCTCCTTTTAAGGCAGGGCTGCAATGAAGTTGAAATGTGTTTTGGGGGATAAAGTTCATTTTCTAGGCAAATATTCATTCATTCATTCATTCATTATCTCCCGCTTTATCCTCTAGTAGGGTCGTGGTGGGGTTCCCCATGCCCATCCAGGGGAGAACGTCTCGGGCGCTGGGCAGATACACCCAGGACAGGGCGCCAATCCATCGCTGGGCACACACTCACTCACACAGACACACTCTATATGGGGCAATTTTGAGAATTCAATTGACTTGATCCATGTTTTTGGACTGTGGGAGGAAACCGGAGAACCCGGAGGAAACCCACGCAGACACGGGGAGAACATGGAAACTCCACCCTGATGGGGATTCGAACCGGGAAACCCTAGTGCTGAGAGGAGACCGTGCTAACCACTAAGCCACAGTTGACTTTGACTTTGAATATTGACTTTGCAATTAATTGCTGTTAAGATGATCACTCTTTATAACATTCTGGAGTATGTGCAAATAGCCATTATAAAAAATGAAGCAGTAGACTTTGTAAAAATTAATATATGTATCATTCTCAAAACTTTTGGCCATGACTGTATATATATGACTGCTGATGGGTGTCCATCACTGGTGCCATAAGTTGTAGCATGAACTAAATCAAATCTATTAATGTAGAAAAGTCAGGTTTAACAAAGTGCATCTGTACACTATGGTATGAATTTGGAGACCAGCAGGATTTGAGGTACTGTATTTGGGAATGTGAACTGGAAGCTTAGACTGAAACTGGCAATACCTTTAACAGGTTGATGAGAGTGTTTGAAACATCAGTCCTGAAAAGGAGCAAGAGGGCAGGAGGGCAGCGGCTCTAATGAACCATCCATGTGCTGACAACCAGATTAGTGTTACCTAAAGCGCCAAATGCACTCTGAGCCAAAAGTCCCAATGTTGCTCTCACACACTTACTAAAACTTTAATAACTCACACGAACACCCACCCGTGCCATTTTCCCCTGGGACACATCCCTCTTTATCCTTCTTTCATCATGCTTTCTGTATTGCTCTCTTTGTTCGGTTGCCAAGTGGATCATATAACTAATCAAACATCATGCTTGAGATTAAATTCAAAGGGATGGGCTCTGTAGATGGAACTTCTAAGGGTTAATAGCAACATCTTTATATCTTACAAATAGCTGCTACTGTTGGGTCAAAAAAAAATCTGATTAATAAAAGGATTAACAAACTTTAGAATCTTACCGATCCACATGTGCAGATCTGCTCCCTCGTCACCTCTGTTTTGTAGGACCAGATAGGAGTCACCATTAAAAAAAGCCCCTATTTCCGAGGTGACCAGCGGCACAGCCCTCATCTTCTCCACCCGCCAGCATCGTAGGCCTTTCTCCCTCACTTCTGGGCCAAACTGGTCTGGTGCAGCCTGCAGGGTGAGCATTCTGCAAAGAATAAACACAAGATAACAAAAAAAAATTATAAAAAATGTAAAGCTCCCTGAAAATTGTTTAGTAGACAGACAGATCAAATAAATGGAATTGCTTAGAAAGAAAAATAAGAACAATGTGATATTCATTTAAATTCATGTAAAATTAAAATTAATTTTATTAAAACACCAGTTATGAACATCTAATTTAAAACATTTTTACCATGGGCTTATTCCCCAGATCCAAATCTCGTGGAATGCAATAGGACTAATCTTATAATTTGAAAATCATATTTTACGGCAATTGCATGTGAACAACAGCTTATAAATAAATAAATAAATCTGATATAAATGTAGAAGTGTAGAAAGTCAAGTTTCCTCTGGAATATAATGGTGTGTAGTTGAAAACAGTAAAGTATAAATAAATAAAAATAGTATTTTGATAGCCCAGCGATGGATTGGCGCCCTGTCCTGGGTCTATCTGCCCAGCGCCCGAGATGTTCTCCCCTGGATGGGCATGGGGAACCCCACCGCGACCCTAATAGAGGATAAAGCGGGAGATAATAAATGAAAGGAATGAATGAGTATTTTGATATAATATTTACTGAAATGTACCAAGTTACCTTACACCACTGTAACTGTAATTTACACTGAAGCATAAGGATATGCACTTAAAGTAGTCCTCTACAAAACAAGTGATAAAATAATAATAATGTGAAGAATGAACATTATTTTACCAAAAATGTGCTTTCTTACATTTCATGAATTAGAACTGTTCCAAAAGTGCCGTCAGCATATAATGGAACGATGCAGTAGCAGTGACAGCTCAACCTCAAAACTCACACATCTTAAACTACAATCATAACTCTTAAAATGACTTAACATTACAGAGCCAAGACCACGTTACCTCATATATGATATCAAGACTCTGATATTTAACAAGTTGCAAAAGACAAAATACTACAAAAGAGAAGCCGGACCATCTAGCTTTTAAGGAATTCACAAGAACATAAAAAGGAAGCAACCATTTGGAACCATTTGTCTATTTGGAAATTCTAAAAACAGATGTGATTCATAGTCTCTACTCTGAAACCCTCACACGCCAGTTTTCTTAGTCACTCAGCCTTATTTTGCAGTGTTTGCATGGATACAATTCAAAACATAGTATATTTTTCTTCAAATAACTAAAAATACACCCTTTTATGGTTTAATGTGGGCATTTCTGTGTATGTTAGGTTTAAGCAAAATGCAATTGAATCCATATTTTTTTTGCAGGCTATAAAAAAAACACTTCTGTTGGGTCTAATCTTGACGTATGGTGTATATGGTATTAACATTTCTTCCATTTATTAATGAATTGTCACTGTTTCAGTAGCTTTAACTTGCACTATGAAAGGGGACCTTACAAATCATTTAGCTGTTTTCGCAGTAGCTCAACCGCATTCATCTTTGCATCACAGGAAACATATCCACTCACAAGCCAAGCCACAGGAAGACACATTTGCACATGTCATTTCCTGTAGGTAAATATACACAAGCTAAGCATTATTAATAATGAGTTTTTTCTATATGTTCAATTTCAGTTTAGCAGACTTACTATCAAGGGGTGCCAAAGGGATAAAAGGCATTTCTTTAAACTGCATTTGTACAAATGTAAGACCCAAAGTTAACAGGTTTGGTGTTGAGAAACTCCAGTGATGTTCACAGAGCTTTGATCGCAATAGAAACTTTAAATATTAAATGTGTGCCAATCTAAAACTCATCACTAATTAAACTAAAAAACATTATTGTGATTTGTGATCAAAAACGTGCAAAATGGTGATGGTGCAAGCCTAGTAATTGTGATCTTTAGGTTTCCTCATACTTCTGGCCATTCAGAATACATCTCAGACAATCTTGTACATTTTCCAAATACGCAAAATAGCCAACACCGATGATTTTTGTCATCAAAACAACAGTGTACATGGTGTTAGGGCTGCAGAAATAAAAAGGCTGATCTCTTCATATAGAGCAGTCTGCGGTTTGCTAAAGTCCACATGAACAAGTCGTCTGGTTTGAGCTCGACGGCTTTAACGAAATGATGAATTCTGAATTATACCAATTCAAAAAGAAGAGGTTGGGCATTTCAAGCAATCATGGGTTTAACAGTGATCAGTGATTAAAGACGAATCAAATGAACAAAGTCCTGACTTAATCCAATAGAAATGTTGCGAGAGCAGGCAGTTAATGGGAGGAAAGCCATCATCATGATGGGATTAAACCTGTTTTGTGTGGGGGACTGAACTGAAAGTCATCCACGCTGATACGCAGGGTCTGATCAACAATTGCTGTAGAGGTTTATCGCTTCGCAGGGGGTTGTAGTGTCGAAAACAACAATTCCCATACTTCTGACTCTCACAGATAACAGGATTTATTTTACTGAAATAAAGTACAGTATATAACATATTTGTCTTTTCTGTTATAAATTTCTATACCTTATCTGGTTAACTAGATAAGGTATTCTTACCTTATCTAGTTAACCATCTAGTTATCACAGCTCATCACAGAATGTGCTTGAGAAACGAAAAAAAACCCAAAGTATTTAAATACCAGCCATTATGAAATATGAGTGACATAAAGAGCCATCAGCCTGTCTAGCATGCAAAACAAAAAGAGGATGTTGGATAATGTACAGCAGGTGTACGGCGGCGAAAGGAGTGCAGAGAGGGCCTTCGATCGAACATGCATTAAGGAGTGCCCGCAGACGGCTTTAAACAAATAACCCCATTTAAATCACCTAGTGAATGGTGAGAGCATTCAAATCTAAAACAACAGGCTTGTCCACTTAACTGCATGATTCCCTCGGGTAGTTCGGGCATGCTTTCTGGCTCCGGCTCCATCCTGCCCACCTTTTCCACAGTGCGAATATGTCTGCCTACGTGTTTACGCCTGGCCTGGTTAGCTTACGTGTAGTTGGTAACAGGACCCGTAGGAATAATCCGAGCAGGACGATCCTGATGAGGACGCCCCACAGCGAGTAGAGTCATGTTGCCTGACTAAGCACTGGTGTGAATATTGCTATGCACCTTTATCATTCCAACATCCATTTATTTTAATCAGTTTTTTTTTTTTTTTTTCCATGAGAGCAGAATATAAAAGTGCACAAACGTAATGGGCTACAGCTTTGAAAGATTGACAGACGTTTGCAAAAGAGGCAACAGGAGACTTTAAAGAAGGCGAGAAATTAAATATGGTTAGTGAATGAGAAGAAAGATGAGGAGATTGACAGGGGTCAACAGCACCATGTCTGGGACAGCTGAAGCATGACCCATACGCATCCACTTAATCAGAGGCGGCAATATGATAGCAGACCATAAAACAATAACCACCCCAGGGGAGGGTGTTGGAGCTAATACCATAATACTGATGAAAATGCCCCAGATCCTTAATAAACACGAAGCGTAGGTTCATGGAATACTTTTTATGTGTTTAAAGTTGAACTTTTTTGCCAGTCTACTCTTCTGTTTTGCCCTAAAATTATCATGAGTCAGAAGAAATGAACAAAAAAAAACATAAAAGTTATAAAAAAATCTATAAGAGACTACAGGGATTTAGAGAAACAGACTTTTAAATAGGCTAAAATATTTACTGCTTTAAAAAAAAAGACAAATCTTACCTTGCAGTTGATTTATCCGGTGAAGACTTGCGCAGAGTTTGTAGAGAGGAAGAGATTTTGCAGAGGAGTAGACACTTTTGAGCACATACTTCCTGTTACTCCCTTAAATCATAGCTCATAGCACACCCACCTCAACCAGCAACAGAGGGGAAGGCAGAGGAGGGAGAAATACGATGGCAGAAACAGGGGGAAAAAAAAAAAAGAATACAAGGGGAGTTTGTGACGGACTACTTATTACGGATCATAAGTGGCCTGATCTACATCACTATAAAGAAAAGTGCATTAAATTTACTCCATTTATAAATGTATCATATTCATACAAGTAAATTACAGACTTCTGTTTTAAATAGATCCCAAAGAGTTTTTAAAATGTAAGGAATCTACGGTAACCAAAGAATGTCTTGTGCTCCATTACTCACCCTTTCACAATGAATCTTAGCATTGTCCTCCAATAGACCCAGACTGGTCATTCAATGCACTGCCACGAATCACTGCTGAGTCTCACACACACACACACACACATATATATATTGGCACGGTGTCTTAGTGGTTTAGCACGTTCTCCTCTCAGCTCTAGGGATTCCCAGTTCGAATCCCCATCTGGGTGGAGTTTCCATGTTCTCCCCGTGTCCCCGTGGGTTTCCTCCGGGTTCTCCGGTTTCCTCCCACACTCCAAAAACATGGATCAAGTCAATTGAATTCTCAAAAATTGGCCCATATAGAGTGTGTCTGTGTGAATGAGTGTGTGCCCAGCGATGGATTGGCGTCCTGTCCTGGGTCTATCTGTCTGCCCAGCGCCCAAGACGTTCTCCCCTGGATGGGCATGGGGAACCCCACCGCGATCCTAATAGAGGATAAAGCGGGAGATAATGAATGAATTAATATATATATATATATATATATATATATATATATATATATATATATATATATACTGTATATATATACTGTATATATACTGTATATATATATATATATATATATATATATATATATGTATATATGCAAAGAATATATACAATACTCCCTATTTTACTGAACACGCCAAATTTAAAAAATACTAAACTAACAGTTAAAAACTTTTATTTTAACAGTCTCAGCTCTTACACCTCGACACACCCAAACATCCACCTCTGTACTGACTTGGAAACTACTTCGTGTCAAAACCTGTTTGCAGAGGAACAGCAACAGCAAGAAAAAAAAATGGGGAAATGGAATATGTGTAAAACCACTCTAACACACCAGGAACTTTTATAACCCAATTATTTAAATATAATATCCATGAAAAATGTTCATCACATGTCAGGATTATTTAAGTGTGCGCCATTACAAATATAAAATCAAACCCATTCTGCCAGCAGCCTTTCCACATTACAAACACTGTGATTGAAGTTTAAGCATGTTTTTAAAATGTAATAAGGAAAATAATCTTCGTCTTCATTTAAAAACTTGTTATAAACATGCTTAGATCTGACTAATCCCATACCACAATAATCTTAGGACTAGGACACATTCACAAACGTACTACAGACAAATCAGCATTCCCCTATGCACTCCATTGTGCACCTCGTTTTTTTTCTTTGTACAACTTTTTAACACTGTAAATAGTAGTTTAAAATAATTTTCATAATATATAATAATTATTCTATACGTCTACATTGCTCTATTTGCACACGGGTCAATCTTGTACATAACATTAATTCATTCATTCATTATCTTCCGCTTTGTCCTCTATTAGGGTCGCGGTTGGGTTCCCCATGCCCATGCAGGGGAGAACATTTCGGGCACTGGGCAGATACACCCAGGACAGGGCGCCAATCTATCACTGGATACTCACTCACACAGACATGCACACACTATATGGGGCAATTTGGAGAACTCAATTGACTTGAACCATGTTTTTGGACTGTGGGAGGAAACCGGAGAACCCGGAGGAAACCCATGGGGAGAACATGGAAACTCCACCCAGATGGGGATGAACCGGGAATCCCTAGAGCTGAGAGGAGAACATGCTAACCACTAAGCCACCGTGCCGCCCTTTTGCACATAACAGTTAGTTAAATTTAATTTTGTACTTATTCATTACTTAACTTATTTTTCCTCTATTTAAAGTTTCATATGCTAAATTTCATAATTGTTTTATATTTCTTATTTATTTACATTTTTTATTTAACTTACCATTTCTAATATATATTAAATACTTTCAAAGTTTAAGTAAGATCCTGTGCAAGAAGTGTTTAAATTTACATTTCACAGCAAGTTGTACTATGTATGTACTATGTACTGTGCATGTGACACTTGATTTGATGTGGGGCAAACTGGACTGTGGCTAACATGTTTTTAACGTCAGGAAAAGTTATTCTTTGAGGATTTCAGTATTAGGTGATCACCTAGATTTATGTCTTTACAAAGACATTAAAGGATTGAATTTAGCCCAGCTAAAATCCAGGGTCATAAGCAAATAAAAGGTGAAGTCTGCACATTTATCATCATCATTTATCAAAAGCTGAATATTTTCACTGGTAATATTTAAAAATAAATTTTCAAAACTAATGTATAAGAAAATACATTTCATTTCTATCACATTGTATTAGCATTGTTATTAGGCAACAAAAAAAGGTACTGAAACACTCATAACAATATACACTGATTTCAGTTCCACAGTTAATAACTTTGTGAGCTTTACCTTTAACATCAGCTGCTTCTGCTTTTTTAACCTTAAATCACATTTATCATTACAAAAATCAGCTTACTCAAAAATCACAGTTTATTAAAAAAAACTGCAAACTTATTAAAGGATTCAAAAATAAAACAAAATATGAAATATTTGAATAAAACAGTTAGTCATGTTTCGGGCGTTGGGCAGATACACCCAGGACAGGGCGCCAATCTATCACTGGACACACACTCACTCACACTAACACACTCTATATGGGGCAATTTGGAGAACTCAATTGACTTGATCCATGTTTTTGGACTGTGGGAGGAAACCGGAGAACCCGGAGGAAACCCACGCAGACAAGGTGAGAACATGGAAACTCCACTCAGATGGGGATTCGAACCGGGAATCCCTAGTGCTGAGAGGAGAACATGCTAACCACTAAGCCACCGTGCCGCCCTACATTTAAAACATCCATCCATTATCTTCCGCTTCATCCTATATCAGGGTCGCGGTTGGGTTCCCCATGCCCATCCAGGGGAGAACATCTCAGGCGCTGGGCAGATAGACCCAGTACAGGACGCCCATCCATCGCTGGGCACACACTCACACACAGACACACTCTATATGGGGCAATTTGGAGAACACAATTGACTTGATCCATGTTTTTGGACTGTGGGAGGAAACCGGAAAACCTGGAGAGAACATGGAAACTCCACCCAGATGGGGATTCGAGCCGGGAATCCCTAGTGCTGAGAGGAGAACATGCCAACCACCAAGCCACCGTGCCGCACTACATTTAAAACATGTCACTAGAAAATGTCTTTCATTCCTGTACAACTGAACAGTCGTTGCTTATTATAAAACCTCTATTTTTTTATTATTGTAGAAACAAAGTGGAGGACAAACTAACGAGCCCAACATTAACATCCAAAACAAAGCTATGCTGCCTTTATAACGCTAATGGAAAGAGTTTATCATCAGGGGCGTCATTAGATCTGGGCTTTGGGGGCTGTAGCCCCGGATGTTTTGTTAGTGGCCCAGAATCAAATGAGGGCAGCTTTTTCTGAAGCCTTTCCTCCAGCAGCGGGACCGAACGATGGAGTCACCGTCAGCTGTGTGTGTTTCCAAGCTCTGTGTGTGTGTGTGTGTGTGTGTGGGAGATTTGTGAGTAAAGTTACCGTAATAACCATGTTGGCTGAAAAGAGCAGTTTCTCAAATTTCAGAGTGGGTGGAATTCTGGGTGGAGTTTCCATGTTCTCCCCGTGGGTTTCGTACCACACCGACGGTGTCGCCAGCCTGGTAACGTGGGAGGACATAACCAAACATAAGAGAATTTAATACATTTAATAAGTAGAAGGTTAAAACACAGAGTAATAACATGGTCACATGTATAGGACTACACATTAAATAAAATGTGACGAATCACACTAGGGATTCCCGGTTCGAATCCCCATCTGGGTGGAGTTTCCATGTTCTCCCCGAGTCCGCGTGGGTTTCCTCTGTGTTCTCCGGTTTCCTCGCACAGTCCAAAAACATGGATCAAGTCAATTGAGTTCTCCAAATTTCCCCCTATAGTATGTATGTGTGAGTGAGTGTGTGCCCAGTGATAGATTGGCGTCCTGTCCTGGGTGTATCTGCCCAGCGACCGAAAAGTTCTCCCCTGGATGGGCATAGGGAACCCCACCGCGACCCTAATAGAGGATAAAGCGGAAGATAACGAATGGATTAGATGAGTATGTACTATACAACCATACAAATCAAATACTTACTGCATATACTAAAAATAAATCAAATCCATACGATGTGAATATGCAACTCACACACAAGGAGGCAACATAATAGTTAAACATTTTATTGTTTATCAAGTCAAAAACAAACAGAACAGACATAGAATTAGAGAAGACCTCTTCTATACAGTGGCAATTAAATTTTAAATCTCCCCCCCCCTCCCCTTCAAACCCAGGCTCAGTATTTACTCAGACTGAAGAAAACCCTGTCTCAATTTACATACATACAAACTCACACGCTCTTGTGCTGAGAGCCTGGGAACTTAACTGAATGGAACCTCAATAAGGAACAATGCTGAAGGCAATCTAGAGCTACATACCTGCCCTTGTGTTACCAAAGGCCTTAAAGCTGTTCAAGTAAACCAAGCCCCTAGGTGTGCAGTTTTCTAATTCGCACCACCAGTTCGTTAAACAATTGTGGGACGCTAAGAACAGAACCAAAAAAAAAAAAAAAAAAAACTGCCTCGGTTGTGACATCAATCCAAAGAGCTTGACAAAGGCCTCTCATGTCAGGTTTTAACCCTAGTTTCATTCATTTAAAAACACAAAGTTACCCCCCCCCTGTTGTAATTCAACCATCCAAGTTTCCAAAACCCAAATTTCTACAACATGGACACTGGTAGAACATAACACAATGAGTTAAGCACAACTTGGAGAACACCTGGACATTGGTAGGAAAAGGTGGTTTTCGATACTGCACCAACAGATTTGGCGCATAACAGTTTTAATGCCGCAGAGTCTATAATTCAGCAGTCCAACCTTTCCGATGGTGCGATAGTAGTGGCAAATTAAAATCAAGTCACCCGATGCCATTTAGTCAAAACCATTAACAGTGTCTTCTCCAGTACCCAAAAGCCAGCATAACTCCACAGAGCTCTACAACACTTTAATAAGACAAAATCAAGACTCGTTTAAATAACAGACGTAAAAGAAAAAGAAAACTATTTATACATAAACTAAACACAGGATACTGACTGGGCTGAAAAAGGTTTTAAGGAAGGTTAAGCTTAAAATTAAATGCGAAAAGAATATAACTGGTGTTGCTCGCACAATCCAGAGTATATACGACCGGCTTCTCTCCTCTTAAAATACTAAAAAAACAAAAAAAAAAAAAAATCTGAAACTTCATTCCTCTGTGGTCAGAGGCAACTATTGCTGGACATCACCTAGTTTTTTTTTTTTTTTTCTTCTGTTGTTATTCAGAATGGTGCTGGTGAAAGGTAGAATTTGCATTTTTTGGAGACTATGGGATAGAGATGGAACTGCAAGGTGTCCGGCTCCAAAAAGAACACCGCTCCCTAAGCTCTCCGATACAGAAAGATTATCTAACCGTCGCCTCTGCGATCATACCGCTGACCAGAATTAAGTGCTGGCCAGTATTTATATACAAACACCTGCATAAAGTCATTCGCGTATAAAATTCGGAGAGAATTTTAAGTGGATTCTCAAACTGAACGCTCAACTCAAACCTGGTTCCACACCACAATTTAGAGTTTTCATTATTATTATTATAATTTTTTTTTCTTCGTAATCTCCATTCACATGGACAGAACAGACAAGCGCATATTTACAGAGCAAAAACTAAACGTTATATACGCTGCGGTAAAATCATTTTCACACCCCAGTCAGTTAGTGATTTCCAGTCAAAAAAAGGGTCACCTTCATTTTCAAATCCACATTCGCTTTCTAGAGGAATTTGGCAACACTAAGCTCTTTGATTTCCACTTTATGTATCAACACTGAATTTCACAAAAATGCTATATTTAGAAGGGTGATCGAACAAAAACGAAATAAAACAACACAAATCCACCTGGATTTGCACCAACTGAAGGCGGAAAAAAAACACCCACCAAACCTTAAAGGTCTATTCAAAGGCAGCCGGTTCTAAAGTTCAAATCTATGACATATCATAGAAATTAGTGCCCGTTTACAATGAACGAATCGTCCAACAGGTCCGAAGCAAGGTTTCGCATCAGAACGCTTTAAATCTATGACCCAAGTTTTCTTTGATTCCTTCGTTCTGATTTTACAGATGACGGCGTCCAAAGCCAGCGGTCCATGGCAGCAAAGTTTTTCCCTCGCGATTGAAGAGGAACTCGAAACACTTGAACACTCGCTGACGCCTCGCCAGTCAGCTTTAATTGTTTTCCTCGTCGCTGTCATCGGGGCTGATGGCTGGACTGTAGGTCGGAGAGGTGGGGCTGTAGCCTGGAGAGGTGGGGCTGTAAGTGGAGCCTTTAGGACTAGTGGGCGAGTACGTCGGTGAAGTGGGAGAGTATTTGGGGGACGTCGGCGAGTAGGTTGGAGAAGTAGGACTGTATTTGGGACTGGTCGGGGTGTAGGTAGGTGACGTCGGAGAATAGGTCGGAGACGTGGGACTGTATTTGGGCGTGGTGGGCGAGTACGTCGGAGACGTGGGGCTGTACTTGGGCGACGTCGGACTGTATTTAGGCGAAGTGGGCGAGTACTTCGGTGAAGTCGGGGTGTATTCTGGAGAACTGGGGCTGTAAGACGGTGAGGTAGGGGTGTATTTCGGAGAAGTGGGGGAATATGAGGGCGAGCTGGGACTGTATGAGGGAGAGCTGGGGGTGTACGTGGGCGACTGAGGGGTGTAACGTGGACTAGATGGAGAGTATGACGGGGAGGTGGGAGAGTAAGATGGGGATGTAGGGGAGTAATTGGGGCTGGTGGGGGTGTAATTTGGAGATGTGGGAGAGTATGAAGGCGAGGTGGGGCTGTAGGACGGAGAGGTGGGGGAATAGCTGGGTGAGGTGGGGGTGTAATTGGGTGAAGTCGGACTGTAGCTGGGGGAGGTCGGTGAATAAGAAGGTGAGGTCGGGGAGTAGGAGGGTGAGGTCGGGGAGTAGGAGGGAGAAGTGGGCGAGTAAGATGGAGAAGTAGGAGAATACGACGGCGATGTTGGACTGTAGCTGGGTGATGTGGGCGAGTAGGAGGGTGAGGTAGGGGAATACGAGGGGGAGGTCGGGGAATAAGAAGGCGACGTCGGGGAATACGAGGGGGAGGTTGGGGAATAAGAAGGCGAGGTCGGGGAGTAAGAGGGAGACGTTGGCGAGTAGCTTGGAGACGTTGGAGAATAAGATGGAGATGTCGGTGAATAAGACGGAGACGTGGGGGAATACGAAGGAGACGTCGGGCTGTAGTTGGGGCTGGTTGGCGAGTAAGAAGGAGAGGTTGGGGAATAAGAAGGGGACGTTGGAGAATAGCCAGGACTCTGGGGGGTGTAGCCTCCTGGAGAACGAGGCTCATAGGCTGGAGATGTAGGAGAGTAGTTGGGAGACATGGCTCCACCTGGTGGTAAGGAACAAATCCAAGATTAGTTGAGAATCATCTAACGCAATAATTCAAAAAGCACTGATCATGTTCATTCTAACATAAATAAATAATAATCTCATGTATCCAAAGGCAACAGGTAAGAGTAGTACAATTTGGATTGTATATAAAGAAGAAATTTTAATTTATATAAGCAAAAAAAAAAAAAATTCTAATAATTAAAAAACAAATATATATGTAAACTGGTGGCTCAGTGGTCGGCATTGTTCTCCTCTCAGCACTAGGAATTCCCGGTTCGAATTCCCATCCCGTTGGAGTTTCCATGTTCTCCCCGTGTCCGCGTGGGTTACCTCCGGGTTCTCCGGTTTCCTCCCACAGTCCACAAACATGGATCAAGTCAATTGAGTTCTCCAAATTGCCCCATGTAGAGTGTGTTTGTGTGAGTGTGTGCCCAGCGATGGATTGGCGCCCTGTCCTGGGTGTATCTGCTCAGCGCCCGAAACGTTCTCCCCTGGATGGGCATGGGGACCGCCCCGCAACCCTAATACAGGATAAAGCGGAAGATAATGAATGAATGAATGTAAACTGACCAGGAGAGGGAATGTAGGGGCTAGCGGGTCCAGGAGACCCCGGAGAGCCAGGTGTTGGTGACCAGGCAGGCGAGTACCCTGGAGAAAAGCCACTGGCATCCGATGCAGCGCTGGGTGAGAAGCCTGCTGCTCCAGGAGTCATTCCACTTCCTAAAATTCAAAAAGGTCACAGAATACAAGGTTAAAATGATCCACTGGACTAACACTGTACAGTCTGAACATGTTGCCTTAAATCAACAAACGTTGTACTCACCCACACTGGGAGACCAGGCACCATAAGCTGGTGTTGCACCCGTGTTCCAGGGAGTCATGGCTGGAGACATGCCACTCATCGGGCTGGGGGCAGTGCCAAAGAACATTCCCGTTGCTGCAATAGAAAATATTATTAGCTTTAAAATAACTAAGACAGATACATTAATCAATGTGATTAAACTTTAATTATTAAAAATATACAATTTAAGTCACAATTTACGATTAAATTGAAATGTTTCACTGATTTCACATAAATAATTAACAATTAGGTTAAAAATATCAATTCCTTTGCTGCTCTAACAATGATTTTCTTTCTAAGGGTTGGTTCGTTGTTTAAAGGCATGTTTATACATTAGTACACATTTTCATGGCAGGATAGGCATTTTCCAAAACATTTTTTTCCATAAATTTCTTTGTATTTATATTATAATTTCTTTATATTCTTTGTTTCAAAAGGTATGCAAGTTATCAGTTAGAAATTTGATTATGGTCTCTGATTTGGTTTTATTAAAAATGTCTACCACTAAGGCTGGTATTGCCATTCTTTGTCGTTGTTAAAGTTTGTGCATTTTGTAAATATATGCTTAATAGTTATTTGTGTCCTCACTAATTACTATTATTTTACAGTAATAATAACCTAATTTTACAATACACCCATTTAACTTCTGTAAAATTCAGGTAACTTAAATGTTATAAATAGTATGACGTACCAATTTAATTACTAAACAAGTGTAATAGTGCAAAATAATTTGGGAAATTTGCATAAATTCCTTCCAGACCTTTCATTCCACAATTAAATTGTACATTTGTTACACAGCACTTGGTTACCTAGGTAATAATAAAATAAAAAACTAACTTGTGTTATCCAAATTAATACAAATTTGTCTTTGGGTAAGAGTGTGGAAATCTATATTCTTGAAAAGGCAGAAAACCAACTAGTTGGCAGGGTTTTAACAACTAAAACCATTTTATATTTATAAAAAAAACCCAGGAGTGTTTGGTCCAAACCACAGACCACATCATGTTTAACGCTTTATTATTTTGCATGTGTCCATCCATGCATAATAGAAACCACAGTGGCCACAGAACATAATCCCTTATAAACCAGTTAACAACCACTCAATTCCTTCCTGACAATGGTGAGGAATCAGTGTTTAGGTCTAATTTTCGGCTTCCCCTCACCATTTCATTAACATTTTTATTCCTGTGAAATGTTCAAGCATAGCTTTAGAGGTGAGCTGCAATATTCGCTGATTCGACGATTCGATTCGGAGAACCGTAGTCGACTATGAACCTCATAGTCGAATGTACCATTTTGACCACATGGGGGTGCCCATGGCTGCTGCTAGGCATTAGTTTTTACATGAAATGTCTTTGTTTTCATTATATATATAGCCTTTTGTCAAATAAAATTATCCTAATTTCTAGAAGAAAAAATAAAAAAAAAGAAAAACAAAAAAAAGGTTTTCTTTTGTTAGAAAAACAAGTAAAATATAAAAAAAAAATCTTTTTTAAAAACTATGCTTATAGCGCCATCTTGTGGTGAAATTTTAACTGATTCGACTATAGGGAAAATCTGACGAATCAGATTCGACTACGAAAATCTGTAGTTGAATACAGCCCTACATAGTTTGCTGTACCAGTATTAAATCATGACTGCACTTACGTCCGGCCACACTGATGCCCGGGATATTGGTGGGGATCTCCATGCCGTATTTGCATTTCTCGGCATCCAGCAAAAGATCAAAACAGCCCGTGCCAGCAGGAGCCAACTGTCCCAACATGATGTTTTCAGACACGCCCTTCATTGGATCACATTCTCCATGAGATGAGGCTTCCATCAACACGTCCACCTAAACACAGACCAAGAAACTAAGCATTTGCACTAAAGGTGTGGATAAAAAAATAAAAAAATAAATTTAAAAAAAATTAAAAAAAAATCCACCAATTTCTCTTCATATAAACTTTAATCTTACCGTCTCTTCAAAAGAGCACTTCATGAGCGGCCCAGTGTCCTGTCTGTTGATGCCGTGACGAGTGATGGCCATCAGGTGACCCCTGCAGGTCATAGTGTCACAGAGCAGGGCAAGGTGGCGATAGTTCACATAGGAACCATCAAAGGAAATGACGTGGTACAATTCCCTTTCCAATGCCTTACGCACTGCCTCGATACCAAGCACCTGTAAAAGAAATCAAACGTGAGAAGAGTAGAAAAGCTGGACCTTGTAGAAGCTCATCAGCTTCATCTCTCGTCTAAATCCTCAAAACAAGTTCTCACAGTGAAGATCTCCACAATGTCATTGGAGGTTGTTCTAACAGGGTCCACATCTTTCTCACTGAGGACCCTCATGAGGCTGACGCCGTCAGTTTCCAGGATCCACTCCTGTAGAGCTTTAAACTCTCCCTCCTCGGTGATTATGGTCTTCTTCTTGTTCTCGGTTTGAGGCAGATGCATGTAGACCTGCAGGTAAGAACAGCAATGAAATGCAACCAAATGGTTCTGATGTTCCGTTAAAAGCACCCGATACTGTTTGTAATGACCGACGTACCTTGCTGATTTGCTCGATGCCTTGCAGGGTCATGTCAGTCAGCATGTTCGACTCGATGCAACGCAGGAACACGTCGTCATCCATCTTATCCACCACCTCCTCATCCTTACGGAACAAAAACCATGTTCATTTAATGAAATGCCATTTATAACCTTAAGAAAAGAAATGGATTTGACAGAGTGCAGCTCAACATGCAGATTAGAAGTTAGATTACAAAAACATTACAACAAAGCCACATGGGTCTTAGTACTGAGGAACTGAATGCTGTTATGACGACACTTACAGATGTGACAATAACGCACTTCAAAACCTGCCAATGTAAAACTAATGACGATGCATACAAGTAATGTGTCCGTAAGATAGAATCACTGAGGAGTTTTAAGAAACTACTAAAGACGCATCTCTTTAACAAATACCTGTTGTAGGAAGAAGAGGGAGAGATGGAAAAAAAAAGAAAAAAAGGAGGGGGGGTGGCATAGCATCAAATAACAATCAGGTTTGATGAATTTACAGTGTAGTTGGTTTTCTCCATAATTTCTGACTTGTGATGTTCTCATTTGTAATTCGCTTTGGATAAAAGCGTCTGCTAAATGTAAACGTAAATGTAATGAAATACTAGTGTTTACTAACTTGTAGGTTTTACATTAACACGACTAACTTAAGTGTCATCCCCATTTTGGACATTCTTATAAGCAGAGCCAAAGTGCACCGGGTATGTCTTTAAATTCCCTAAATAATTTAATTTGTGAGGCACGGTGGCTTAGTGGTTAGCACGTTCTCCTCTCAGCGCTAGGGATTCCCGGTTCGAATCCCCATCGGGGTGGAGTTTCCATGTTCTCCCCATGTCTGCGTGGGTTTCCTCTGGGTTCTCCTGTTTCCTCCCACAGTCCAAAAACATGGATCAAGTTAATCGAGTTCTCCAAATTGCCCCATATAGAGTGTCTGTGTGAGTGAGTGAGTGAGTGTGTGCCCAGAGATGGATTGGCCCCCTGTACTGGGTGTATCTGCCCAGCGCCCGAGATGTTCTCCCCTGGATGGGCATGGGGAACCCCACCACGACCCTAATAGAGGATAAAGCGGGAGATAATGAATGATTAATTTAATTTGTGACTGATTTAGTTTTTTCCCCCAATACCAGCTTATGTGGCTCTGTAAGCTTAAAGCAAATCAAGCAAGATGGAATTAGGATAGTGCCAAAATTAGGATTCACCAAAACACAAACCCTGTTTAAATCATGACACAAAAGAGCTGAGGGTTTACTTCTAGAGACTTAAGCAAAACTTAGCATTTGCATGTAGAAATGCTCAGTTTGAAACATGACCACCCCCCGAGAAAAAAAAAAAAAAAAAAAAAAAAAAAAACAAAAAAAAAACCTCAACACAAACACAAAACCCAACCCAAAGCCCAACAGTTTAATCTTGTGGTCCACTTCTCCCACAAAGTGTGCTGTCCAATAACCCACCTCCTGGAATTTGTTCTCATCGCTATTCATGATTCTGATGCGCAGGACCAGTTTCTCAGCATTATCGTCATTAAAGATGCAGTTAAGGTCGTCACCAAAACCTGCCAACATTCAAAAACCTACAGGTTAGAAAATGTCACCAAAATATGATTCATTAATGACAAACATGGATAATGAAAACAAGTCAGGTGTACCAGCATTGATCTTCTCCGCAATCTGCTCCATGAGAGCTTGCGGTCAGTCATGTGTTTACGATCCAGCTCGATACGCAGCAGCCAGGGCGAGATACGGGTCACGTCGAAGTCGGGCATCTCATAGTACACGTTCACCCACTCCTGGTCCTCGGATACCACAGTGTTCTGAGGGTTGGGGTCGTAGTAGATAGCCGTGTTGGCCGTGACCTTGCGCAGAGTGGTGTGCTCCAAGCGACAGAGAATGTCTTTAGCCCTCTCTGCATCACGCGCTGCCTGGCCCAGCAGGAACACCGTAAGCGAGGGGGTTTTGGGCCTCTTCGAGATGTTGATCAGCTCTTTAAGTCGAGGCACACCCAGGGTGACGTTCTTGGCCGACACACCGGCATAATGGAAAGTGTTCAGGGTCATCTGAGTGGCAGGTTCACCCAGAGACTGAGCAGCCAGCGCGCCAACCATCTCACCAGGATGAGCCTAAGAAGGAGTGCAACGAACATACGGTTCAGCTCAACATGGATGGGTTAAATGCAGAGGACAGTTTACTTTGTGTGCAAGTAGTGTAGACAACAAATATATATATATATATATATATATAAAATATATATATAATATATTAATGATCGGCATAAGTCCTAAGATTAATGAGACGGCATAAGTTCTCACTGAAAACGTTACAAACCAATCATTTTAACTATATAATGCCACCTTGTGGACGTCGTATAGAATGCAATTCAGAGAGAAATTTAAAAAGTAAATTAAATATGATGGAAATAATAAAGCTGATTCTTTCCTGGGGCAGCACGGTGGCTTAGTGGTCAGCACGTTCGTCTCTGAGCCCTGGGGATTCCCGGTTCGAATCCCCATCTGGGTGGAGTTTCCATGTTCTCCCCGTGTCTGCGTGGGTTTCCTCCGGGTTCTCCGGCTTCCTCCCACAGTCCAAAAACATGGATCAAGTCAATTGAGTTCTCCAAATTACCCCATAGAGTGTGTATGCGTGCGTGTCTGTGTGCCCAGCAATAGATTGGCACCCTGTCCTGGGTGTATCTGCCCAGCGCCCAAAACGTTCTCCCCTGGATGGGCATGGGGAACCCCACCGCGACCCTAATATAGGATAAAAGCGTAAGATAATGGATGAATGATTCTTTCCTACAATTTACTGCAATTATCCAAAGTCTAAGTTTTGAAGCTTTAATTAAAGCAGGTGATTAAGAGGTGAAATAAAATTTTATTTCTATGACCGTCAAAGTTGCAGCTCCTTTAAAAAGCCCAACACGACCGGGATTACTTGATACAGGGAACCTACTTCAGTCCAGCAGTGATGCCAAGATATTTAAAACTCAGCAAACAATTATACAATCCACTACAAATAACTAGGGGTGAGCTGCAATATTCGCTGATTCGACGATTCGATTCGGAGAACCGTAGTCGACTATGAACCTCATAGTCGAATGTACCATTTTGACCACATGGGGGCGCCCATGGCTGCTGCTAAGCATTAGTTTTTACATGAAATGTCTTTGTTTTCGTTATATATAGCCTTTTGTCAAATAAAATCATCCTAATTAGTAGAAAAAAAAAAATTTAAATAAAAAGTTCTCTTTTGTTAGAACAAGTAAAATATAAAAAATATATATTTTTTAAAAACTACACTTATAGCGCCATCTTGTGGTGAAATTTTAACTGATTCGACCATCAGTCGACTATAGGGAAAATCAGACGAATCAGATTCGACTATGAAAATCTTTAGTTGAATACACCCCTACAAATAACATGGCAGAGCTACGAATCATCTGCCACCCAAAAAACACCTACTCTAGACGGTCCTATGGGTGTCCTGATTAGACAACAGGGTAAAGGGAACCAAATTATGCACAGAATCAAATGGACTGCAGTCAGTAACTAAAACGACAAGGTGAATTTATTTGGTAAATGGAGCTGATGATTGGGTTCACCACCTTGTTTCTTCTCTCATTGCTTTTTGTAAGTGGTCAGTAAGTTAAAAGCTATCAAGTACACGATCAAATTAAATGGGAGCACATGAACATCTTCGAGTACTCACAATCGACTGATTGAACTTGGTCTCAATCTCTCCGAGCAGCCATTCGAAGGCTTCCGAGCTCAGCCGAAACTCCTCAGTCATCCGTCGGGAGCACAGGGTGGAACGCAGGTGGATGTTGAAAAGCAAAGTGGCATTCTGCTGGGCCTGTCTGCTCAACGGATCGTCCCCATTTACAATCACCAGCTTCTTACTCAGCTCATAAACACCTGCGAACCAAAAGACGTCTTTCAGTTCACAGCCATCAATTAAAAAAAAAAATAAGCAGTTTGAGCATCGAGAGAGAGAGAGAAACATTATGCAGCACTTTCCTTATTAATGCAAATGTATTTAACCAGCTGACTAAATTACTTATTAATTAAATGCCATTCTTTATTATGAGCTCCAACTGCCTTCCTTGTCTGTTTCTTTTGAGGTGTGACCGGCTTCCCGGAGGTGGATCTTCATCCATGGCTCTGCTGACGAATACTGGATGGAACCTGAATATCAATTGGACTGGCGGTCCTGCAGGACGCCCCCTAATGGACTCCCATAGTTTTCCAGTTGTTAAATATCTGTACACGGCTGTCCTACATTGTTGTTGCTGCCTGGCCGCTCAAGGAGGATGAGTCCCCCACTGAGTCTTGGTCCTCACAAGGTTTCTTCCTTAAATAACAACATAAAAGGGAGTTTTTTTTTCTTGCCACTGTCACTTCGGCTTTCTCTTTGGGGGTTTAAAGGCTTTTCATTCTGTAAAGCTGCTTCGTGACGATGTACTGTTTTTAAAAAGCACTATATAAATAAATAACTTGAACTTGACGACACATCTAAAAAAAAAAAAAATTGCATACAGACGTCAGACAAATAAATGTCGTCATAAAGGTGCTCATTAGTTTTCGTTGACTCAAGTCCATTCAAATTATGCAACTACAGAAATCTAAAGCCTGCCTAATGAGTTTTAACTCCATAATTAGCAAGCACATTCAAGTTCTTCCAAGGACAGTGGGAGCTCTATAGCTCCTCACTAAGCAAGCTTTATTTAGCTAAACTCAATCCATGAGGCTTGGAATAAACTGCGACTAGATGAATAAAACGTTGCCACCGCAGTGTATGGTTGGGCAATACTTTAAATACAGCAGCAATTTAAAAGCACGACGCACCAAACGTGTATTCTGCTGCAGCCTTTAATATGACATCTGTAAAACAAAAAATAAAAAATAAAAAAAAATTGCAGCTTACCTTCCACCACCCTCAAAGGGTTGAGGTCAGTCGGCGTTCGAGGGTTGATTCGGAAAATCTTCTGGGCATTCCAGATCATTCTAGCCAAGTTGCATGGCAGCACCACCTACAGGAGAGGGCAATAAATACTGGGCAATTAGCAGCGTAATTCCTTCAAAATTGGCATCAAGTTAGGATTCATTTAAAGAATAATTAAGGAAGAATTTTCTCTCTTCATATCCTTAAGCAAGTTGTAAAATGTGAAAGTATGTCAGAACAGCATCAGTGACCATTTCCCGACAGGAACAGCAATTAGTAATACGGTAATGGGGCAATTTGGTGTATCTAAATTGCCTATAGGCATGCCTTTTGAATGGGTCAGTAAACCTGGGGTCTGCAAAGTAAACCTTCCCACATCCTCCCAATTAGAATTAAACTTACAATATTAAGTAGTTTTAATCCTTTACATTACATAGAAGTACTCAACACAAAAACACAACACATACCCGAGTTTTTAACTTTTTGTTTAAATCACAATGTTTTAATGTCTTCATTAAAGAACCTGTCCACTGTGGAGGTTCAAACGGAACTAAATACCTACTGTGGCAGACTCTTTGGTAAGTGCATCACTAATTACAGTGAGAAAAGAAGTGGGCGAGTCCACTGTTGACAAGTATATGTAAAAATTGTATTTATTTATTTTTTTTTACACTGTAGTATAAGCTATTGCGTGACTTCTGCAATACGGTGGCTACAAGTGTCTGATGTCACGTCAAAACTATATAATCTTGCCTACTTGTAGAGCTATTCATTCATTATCTCCCGCTTTATCCTCTAGTAGGGTCGCAGTGGGGTTCCCCATGCCCATCCAGGGGAGAACGTTTCGGGCGGTGGGCAGATACACCCAGGACAGGGCGCCAATCCATCGCTGGGCACACACTCACTCACACAGACACACTCTATATGGGGCAATTTTGAGAATTCAATTGACTTGATCCATGTTTTTGGACTGTGGGAGGAAACCGGAGAACCCGGAGGAAACCCACGCAGACACGGGGAGAACATGGAAACTCCACCCAGATGGGGATTCGAACCGGGAATCCCTAGCGCTGAGAGGCGAACGTGCTAACCACTAAGCCACCGTGCCGCCCTTGTAGAGCCAATGGTACTTATTAAAAATCAAAACTAGGACCTACTGCTCAATAGATGATTTCAGTGACTTGTGCATCTGGAGTCTGAATTAATCCATGTTTAATATGAGAAAGAAGAAGTTACAAAAAGAATCAAACTTTAGTGCTTGTAGTCTACAAACAAATCATGAGAATGTGACTGGCTGTGTATTTTGAAGGTATGTCATAAAACTTGGAAGACTCTGAGAAGCAGATCAACAGATGCAGAACTAGTCAGGGATGTTTCACAACGACGACTTCAGATCATTTAAAACCCAATTAGAGAAAATCAAGTCTCAAACACTTGTCAAAGATGAGAAAGGCTGGAAAGAATGCTATGCAGATTTATGCAAAGTATATGCAAAGGCACTTGGGCTTTGCACAAGCTCACGTCAGTATGTCTGATTCTACAAGACATTAAAGCACAACCTCCAAGTAATAACATACCTTGCTGTCTCCAGTTGGGAAAATGGCTCTGAGGATCTCACGATCCTCCCTCATCTTCTCAAACTCTTTCTCCAGAGCACCCTGTACTTGAGCACTCGTCATGACTTCTTTCAGCACGTCCTCCTGCAGAGTGCGGCGCAGAGCTCGCTCGTTCGTGTAATCAAACTTGAATCTTGCAGATAAAAAAATTTTTTTTTGGTTAAAGTCAAAAACCACAAAAAGGAAACCTCAAACATCCTGATTCATGTTAAAGACAATCTGGAGACCCACTGTACTTAAACTAGGCCTTACTTCTTTTCGAAGGCTTTGTGAGAGGGTTTAAGCGTGGCCATGTTCTGGAACTCCACCGCCTCACCAGCCAGCCCATCCTCCCCGTATCTCAGCTGTACCACCTGGTTGATTGAGTTTCTCACTGTGGCATCATACTTCACCATAACAGACTCCATAGACTTGATCAGACGACGCTGGATGTATCCTGGAATGAAAAATGTGAAACAATATAATAAAAAACAAATAAGACAATTTATATAAATCAATAGTTAAACAGTATAGACAAAAAAAAACAAATTAGGTTAGGACACCTTCTCAGTCATTGTTTGGAAACTTTTTTTTCTCTTAAATTGTTTGTAATATGTGCTGTATGTTACTGATTGATTTAAGATTTAGTGACTTCATTCCTTTTAACAGTTTCACAATTAAATTCATTCATTATCTTCCGCTTTATCCTATATTAGGGTCGGGGGGGGGTTCCCCATGCCCATCCAGGGGAAGAATGTTTTGGGCACTGGGCAGATACACCCAGGACAGGACGCCAATCTATCGCTGGGCACACACTCGCACACATACACACTTTATATGGGGCAATTTCGAGAACTCAATTGACTTGATCCATGTTTTTGGACTGTGGGAGGAAACCGGAGAACCCGGAGGAAACCCACACGGACACGGAGAGAACATAGAAACTCCACCCAGATTGAGATTCGAACCGGGAATCCCTAGTGCTGAGAGGCGAACGTGCTAACCACTAAGCCACCGTGCCATGCCGCCTTAAATTAAATTGTTTAGGAATAATTTTTTTTAATCTAAAAAGCTTTCTTGCATCATTTTTTCTTTAGCTGAATGAAGAAATTTGACTCATTTTGGTAAAATTAAGTATTATTTATGAGGCATCAAAAAGGGTCATAAGAAGTACCACAGTGTATTAAGAAATGTTACTATCTAGTGATTAGGGTCTATTACTTCCTCAGTTTTATGCTACAGTGAAGGAGAAATTAATCTGTGAAGAAATTTGAACACTTGGGCTTCATGCAGCCCAACACTCACAGATAAAGTGTTGTTATTGTGATAGTTGTAATAAAACCAAGGCAAGGCAAATAAATGGTGCAATTAAATTAATTCATTAATTATCTCCCGGTTTATCCTCTATTAGGGTCGCGGTGGGGGTTCCCCATGCCCATCCAGGGGAGAACGTCTCGGGCGCTGGGCAGATAGACCCAGGACAGGGCGCCAATCCATCGCTGGGCACACACTCACACAGACACACTCTATATGGGGCAATTTTTTGATCCATGTTTTTCCATGTTTTCGGACTGTGGGAGGAAACCGGAGAACCCGGAGGAAACCCACGCAGACACAGGGAGAACATGGAAACTCCACCCAGATGGGGATTCGAACCGGGAATCCCTAGCGCTGAGAGGCAAACGTGCTGACCACTAAGCCACCGTGCCGCCTGAAATTAAATTACTAAACATTTATTACTAATCCTTATCCTCTACCTGTCTCAGCAGTTTTGACGGCCGTGTCGATCAGACCCTCTCTGCCTCCCATGGCGTGGAAGAAGAACTCCGTCGGAGTCAACCCGGCCAGGTAGGAGTTTTCCACAAAGCCTCTGCTCTCGGGACCATAATCATCCTTGATGAAGTGAGGAAGGGTACGGTGCTTGAAGCCGAAGGGGATTCGCTTACCCTCAACGTTCTGCTGACCCACCACAGCAATAACCTACACGAAACATCAGAAGCATTACACATCTGAAGGATTTAAAAAAATGCACAAAGTTTATATATATATAAAAAAAAAAAAAAAACAGGATACTCACCTGTGAGATGTTAATTTTTGAACCTTTGGATCCAGCCACCACCATGGACTTGAAGTTATTATACTCGGACAGGGACTTCTGGGCAGAAGATCCGGTCTTGTCACGAGCATCGTTCAGAATGCGGTTGACCTGGTTCTCAAAGGTCTGCCTCAAGGTGTTACCTGGTGTGGGCTCCAGCTCGTTGTTGTGAGCCTTCTCAATGACCTGAGACGAGAACATATTGTTATGTTTCACTGTCGTGTTTAAAATTGTGTTTAATTAATTAAGCTCAAATCACCAAAAACACAAAACCCACTAAATATTATCCGAGCTGTTTTGCGGTTGATCATTCTCACCTCTATCACATCTTGTTTGGCTTTTTTGATGGTGTTCTGAATGTCCAAGTACGTTTTTGCATCAGCAATAGAGTCACCAATACCAATAGAGTGACCTAGAAGGATATAAAAAGGTTACACATGACTAACAAATCACAGGAAGCTTTAAATGCATTTAATGTTAACATGTAAAGCGTGTACCAACCCTCAATAAGCAGCCAGTTGTTTACTACAGTTTGAATATTGGAATAGAAGAGACGAGTGATGTCATGCCCCATCTCCAGGTAGGAAATATGGACCAGAGAGCCAGCAGAGGTACCCAGGGACTTCTTGCACAGGATGCCCATGATAAGCTCTCCATTTTCCACGATAACCTGCAAGAGAAGCCACATGCTAGAGTTGAACTTGCGTATATACACAAAGGGTACAGTACAGGACCTGGTGCTAAAACCACAGAACAGATGAGACCGTTGATTTAGTTAACTGGATGAGCCAGAGCTGGTAAAACATACCTTTGTGTCTCCAGGAGAAATGTGCTTGTACGGGCCACTGTCTTCATCGTCTGGATGTGTGCTGTGTGTACGAATCACATTGATGTGGCCGGGAATGATCAAGCTGAAAATCTGCTTGCCAGTCCACAGTGGGCGTGGCTTCAGGATGGCTGGCTGAGGCACTTTACCGTCCCAGGATGAGAGAAACATCAGGAGATTCATCACTTCACCCTAATCGAGTAAAAGAAAGAAGTTACACACTAAAATTTCACTATGAGACGTTGGAGACCGTGTTAACGGAACTGAGGGTCAGGAAATGAGGCTTGCATTGCTATAGACTTGATAAAATGGCAAGAATCGTTGCCAGGTACTGTTTCATGATCATGACAGACCAAAGTCTGAATAAGACCGTCTTGTGTGAATACAGCCAGTCAGAGGCAAGAAATTTGTGTTGACATTTTCCCAATGCCAGAAGAACCCATATACCATCTTCTTGGCAGGAACCAAAATGCTAAATCTGAGGAAGACCATGCCTGTTCAAGCAAAAGGTATATCCTGGTTCTGCAAAAGGTATGTTCTCTGGTAAAATTCAGTCTTACTCTGGTAAGTTCTGAAAATAATCAGGCAAGTATTAAAAGTGATATGACTCACGACATTGGAGTAAAGAAAAGTGTCCTAAAACCTGCCTTTCTCTCTGCAATGGCCTGCCATTAAAGGTAATGACTTCAGTACAAGTCACCGACTCTGATCTACAGAACCATTTCTGGATCTTCCCCCTCCTAACTTCACTCTATCTTTTCAACATACACTCCGACTCGTTCACTTCGCTCCGGTGATGATCGCCGTCTGGCGGTTCCACCTCACCGAGGAGCTGATTCTCACTCGGTGGCGTTCACCACTGAAAAACGGTGGAACGATCTTCCCAACTCTGTCCGTAAGGCAGAATCACTAAACGGTTTTGAGAAACTACAGAAGACGCATCTCTTTAAAAAATACCTGTTGTAGAGGGGAAAAAAAAAAAAAAAAAAAATAAATAAATAAATAAAAATAAGGGGAAGGGGCCGCAGCATCGAATAACAATCAGGTTTGATGATTTTACAGTGTAGTTGGTTTTCTCCATGGCTTCTGACTTGTGATGTTCTCATTTGTAAGTCGCTTTGGATAAAAGCATCTGCTGAATGACTAAATGTAATGTAATGAAAATAAAAATTAAAAATAAATTACATTTTTTTTTTTTTTATTAATAAAACTAAATTAAAGGAAGGGAGGAATGAGAAACAAATAAATTGAAGATATATATATATATATATATATAATCAGAGGTCAAGCCGTTTTGAGACGATAATTTCTCACTGTATATATACACACACACAACAAACACAAATTAGGTCAAATTCCTTTCATCAACCAACAACGATACACACCCGCTCTAAGAAGACGTCCCTCTTCGTGAACTTGCGCACAGCAGTGAGTGTATCCTGCACAATACCCATGACTGGTCTGTTGGACTGGGGTGTGACAATCATGCGAGGAACCATGGCCAGTTCCTGAATTTCAGCCCGTGTCTCCAGTGACTGGGGCAAATGCAGGTTCATCTCATCACCATCAAAGTCAGCATTGTACGGAGTCGTTACACTGAAGAGCAGAAGGTATGGAGAAAAAAAAAGTCAGTCATGAAAATAGGTCACATTTTCAAAATATTAAGCTCATAATGGTCTGAGAAGCAAATAAGCATTATATAGATATGGCCTGTAACTTTTCATTCATTCATTATCTCCCGCTTTATCCTCTATTAGGGTCGCGGTGGGGTTCCCCATGCCCATCCAGGTGAGAACGTCTCGGGCGCTGGGCAGATACACCCAGGACAGGGTGCCAATCCATCACTGGGCACACACTCACTCACACAGACACACTCTATATGGGGCAATTTTGAGAATTCAATTGACTTGATCCATGTTTTTGGACTGTGGGAGGAAACCGGAGAACCCGGAGGGAACCCACGCGGACACGGGGAGAACATGGAAACTCCAACCAGATGGGGATTCGAACCGGGAATCCCTAGCGCTGAGAGGCGAATGTGCTGACCACTAAGCCACCGTGTCGCCTGGTCTGGAACTTAAGAAACTTATTTTATACATATTTAGATGAGCTCTTAGTGTGTACCCTTTTGAGATTTTATATATACTAAACATACACGTCAAATTGTTTTAACTCAATATACTAAAGGTCTGTACACTGCAACAATTACTGAATACAGGAGGAAAAAAATAATAAATATACCTGAGATTCAGTCGAAATGTGGACCAAGGCAGGATTCGAACCCTGTGCCCCATCATAGACATTTTGTGCAGGGTGGGCTGTCTGTTAAAGATGACAATATCACCGTCGCACATGTGTCGCTCCACCTGATGAATCAAATACAAGTCCCTGTGAATACTTTGCTTCATGTCTGGAATTTGATTTGTTAATTAAATTAACAGGCTTGCTCTTCCACCTTATAGCCGATCTGCAGGTGAAGATCACTTGGTTTCGGGTGGAACCGAAGGTCGATCCTGTCTCCGTTATCACGAATGATGTATTTGGCACCGGGATACTGACTGTTCCCTCTTCGCACAAGCTCCTGAAGTCTGAAGCATAAATCAGAAATGAAGATCAAGTTCTTAAAATTTTTTTAAAAGTAAATAAATCATGCCATTCAGTTTAATTTTATTTATTTTTTTTTTTTTGAAAGGTCTTCAAACCTGTCGATATTGAAGGGAGTGACGATCTCCGGGAAGGTCATGTTTGCAGCGATGGATCGAGGCACGCCCACCTGGTCGATCTGCAGGTTGGGGTCCGGCGTGATGACCGTTCGTGCGGAGAAGTCCACACGCTTTCCCATCAAGTTACCCCTGACTCGCCCTTCCTTACCCTTTAGTCGTTGTTTAATGGATTTGAGGGGTCGTCCGGATTTTTGCATTGCCTAAAATCAAAATTTCACAGTTGGTACCAAAGTTGAATGAACCCAAATTAAATGACCAGGAGGCAATTCAAAACATTTGCCCATATAATACACATCTATAGACCAGATCCACAACTATATCGTATACTTATCTGTAGAATCTAATGCAGGTCTGTATATTTGGACCCCCCCCTCCCAAGCATGTATACATTTCTTAATTTGCACCAGTTTTAAATGTGTAACTTTTCTCTATAGTGAATGAGTTTAGCGCTCAACATACTCTTGGCAGTCCAGGCAGCTCATTGTCAACCATGGTGGCGACATGGAACTGCAGGAGCTTGACGTCTTCTGCGATGACGTGGGCAGCAGCGCCGCTTTGTTCATTACGCCGAAGCTGATTATTAATTTTCACAACGTCAGCCAGCTTGTGTGTCAAGTCATCCTGTGAATGAGTGTAAATAAAGTGTCAAAATAATAATAATAATAAATAAGTCACATGTTAACCAGCTGCCGCGATGATCCATTCGCAAAATCATTTTATATAATCCATGTTTCAGTTCCATGGACTTCTCATCCTGATGATCTGCCGTCACTCCGTAAACATGCTCACCTGATTTCGAGCCGAACCCTGCATGACCACAGCAGGCCTGACAGCAAGAGGGGGGACCGGGAGCACAGTGACGATCATCCATTCAGGTCGTGCGTATTTGGGATCCATGCCGAGAATGTGGTCCTCCTCGTCGGAGATGCGTTTGAAGATCTCGTACACGCGTTCGGGGCTGAGGAGAATCTTCTTCTCCTGCGAGTCCTCATTCACATGCTTCCATTCCGCATACAACTCCAGACCCGAGCGCCGGATACGAGGCTGGTACCGCCCACAGCCACCGTGACCCTGCCAGGATCAAACCAGAACATGCATTAATGTACTTGCACTTCTGGGTCCACACAAGTCTTCTGCACACATTTTATGTAAAACTGTAGGCAGATATTCACACACAACACTAGATACCACAGCTGCTATTTATTTATATATATATATTTATTCATTCATTCATCTTCCGCTTTATCCTCTATTAGGGTCGTAGGGGGGTTCCCCAGGCAGATATTCACACACAACACTAGATACCACAGCTGCTATTTATATTTTTATATATATATATATATATATATATATATATATATATATATATATATATATATATATATTTATTCATTCATTCATTCATTCATCTTCCGCTTTATCCTCTATTAGGGTCGTAGGGGGGTTCCCCATGCCCATCCAGGGGAGAACGTTTTGGGCGCTGGGCAGATACACCCAGGACAGGGCGCTTATCTATCGCTGGGCACACACTCACACAGACACGCACGCATAAACACTCTATATGGGGCAATTTGGAGAACACAATTGACTCGATCCATGTCTTTGGACTGTGGGAGGAAAGCGGAGAACCCGGAGGAAACCCACGCAGACACGGGAACATGGAAACTCCACCCAGATTGAGATACGAACCGGGAATCCCTAGTGCTGAGAGGCGAACATGCTAACCACTAAGCCACCGAGATATATATATATATATATATATATATATATATATATATATATATATATATCCAAACCTCTCATAAATAACTTTATACAGACTTAAGGATTTATGGTGTAGTACCTTCTCTTTTGTGAGGTCCTCGTCATTTTCCTGCTGTTCAACCCCAAACTTGTTGTCCATCTCCTCGCCACCCTCACAGATGTTTTTGCCTTTACACAGGTCATATACATGGATTAGTCGTTTTCGCGGCTGGCCTTTCGACTTCACCAGGATGTCCTTGATCTTTGGGTTATTCTGTGACATGACAACATGGTCGTTAACGTCTTCGCTCAAGTCCAAAATCACAACGACGACAAACGAACAAACTGTCATTTACGGCACCTACCGCATCGACCAGCAGTTTGGAGCAAAAGAAGCAAACACAGCGAAGGACTTTCATGATCTTTGTGATGTAGCCAACGTGGAAGACAGGCTTGGCCAGCTCAATATGACCGAAGTGGCCCGGACATTCAGTCATGTTACCTGTCAAGACAAACGAACACCAAATCTGAATCACCTGAAATTACATCTATTTAAGCAGACAACAGATCATACTGTTGATTCATAAAAACACAAGCCATTCTATTTGAACTTGGTACGCAAAGCAATTATAATCTGATCAACTGGAATCTACTGTCTCAAGTGTAAAAGAAATTGATTTATTACCGTAGAAAAATTATTCTAACATGTCACAATAGTGTAAAATAGAATAAAATTAACAAGACTATCAAATAATCCCAAGTGCTCATTCAGTTCAGCTTGGCTTATTATTAATGAAAACAAACCTGCACATGTCTGGCATCTGCCCGTCCGCTCGATGACCCCCTGCCGGGGGTCCATGAGCCCCCCAATTTTGGGTCGTCCACCCTCTGTGGTTTCGGGGTACTTAATTCCCCCTTCGGTGACAGACATCCGTTTCTGTAACGAAATTATAGAACATAAAATGGTTACAAACCACAACAATGAAGCCAGTAAATTGCGATCATGAAACAACTCAATGGCTAATGGACTCTGGCCCTGCCGTGTCCATTAGCCAAGCCCTCGGTTAACAAGCGAAAACTTGACGTAAACATGTAGAATGGGGTACATTTTAAGTAGTAGGACGCCGTGAAACAGTATTCACCCCCACTAGTTTTGTTAACAAGTCGGTGTTTGAGTTTAGCACCATTTGCAGAAAATGGCCAACGTGGTAAGGAAATATTAGTGGCCACCGCCAAATCAACAAAATTATAACCCATGGTATAACACTTGTACAAATCTGTGATACACAAATGGTTTTCGCTCCAAAAACCACATGCAAATACAACATACAGCGTTATAACACTGAACGTAACTACGCAACCAAAGATGACACTGGGATAATCTCACTCCTGGACATCAAGTCACAAAACGCTCATAAGCCGAGATGCCCCTTATGATCTGTATTACCACCAAACCGCACATTTGGACTCGGTTCATGAATGACCCATTGTAAACCTCCATCAGGACACTTTGCACAGCAAGTTCGGGTAGGGGTTTAAAACTTAAGCCCACTGAACAAATTAAATGAGATTCGTGTTCATGCTACAGTTAAAAAAAAAAAAAGTTTTATTTGTCAAAAATAAACAGGCCACCTATTAGCTACTAAAAACTTAGAAAAACAATTTTAATTGCGAATGATCATAAACCCCCCCAAAAAACCCAATATGCATTAAAAGGAGCATGCATGTGTCATTTGAAGTCTTTTATTGTCAGATATGTGAGGAGTAAAAAAAATAATCAAAAAAAAACAATAAACAAAGTAACTTGGGGGAGTAGCGTATCGCGATTAAAAGGCATGTAAAAGGTCAAAACGGGCATGTTTTTAATTGAAAGCATTTTCTTTTTATAAAAAAGCTGCATTTAGACCGATGTTCCAACGTGTCACTGAGTTTGCGGACTACGGCGTGGGCATACTGACAAGTTAGCGGGACCATGTGTTAGCTCCGAGCTAAGCTAACTACGTGACGCAAGGCGCACATCCCGTGAGTTAATGGTAGCAGAATAGCGAAGTGATTCGGCGGAAATTAACAGGCGAGTGTTTTGTTTGCGTTTGTTTGTTCGTTTTTTCTGATGAAGAGTGAAGAATGAGAAGAGCCCCGCGTGAAGGCGAACACCTACAAGCTCATCTGGGCTGATGATGCCGAACTGCACTCTCTTGATGAGGCGCAGTGGGCATGCGCTGTCGCTGGAAGGCGGTCCGTGCATCCTGTCTATTCAAAGAGACGCGTCCTCCCCCGGCACGCCGCTTTCACCGAGAGAACGGCTTGGAAACGCCACCAGCACCTCTCCCCAGGCACCCGCGGGCGACCGGAACGTGGCGTCCTAGTAAACGCTCTCGAATAGCCCCAGCGTGCCTGTTTATTTATTTTTAAATAGTCTAAGCGCCGGCGCGTTCGGCTCGCCCCTTTCCTTCCCCGATCCTCACGCCGGTGCGCTCTAAGCGCATCTGAGGGAAACCGGCCCGCACACGTTCTTATATAGACTGAAGACGCCGCCACGGGTTGACACACGCCGCTCCGCAGGGGCCAAACGGTCATAAGGCGGCAACCGGCGGCCCCTTCCGTAACGCCTATTGGCTGCTCGGGCGACGTTCATGAATAATGTAGAGCGTCCCACGCAACGCCAATGGGGCTTTCGCGTCTCCGGCGCCGGCCATTCGCACGCGGAGGGAGGCGGGAAATGTTGGAGCGACGCTTGCGATTGGTCCAGCCCGACAATGGGGATGAGCTGGAGGGAGCGAAAAGGAACGACGCCGCATACTGCGGCGGGATTGGTCACGAGACTTGTCGATCGATAGACGGCTGTGGGAATCGGCCAATCAGAACGGAGCGGACTCGGCGTTGCCATGATCTTCGTACAGGCCCGCCTCCTTTCCGAAAAATGCCGAGGATTGCCGAGCGCCGTTTCGCCCCTCCGAGTAAAAGTAAAAAATCCGAGAGCTGCAACGAGTCTCGGAAAAGACGCTGCCGCGAAAGGCCTACGTCAAACTTGGAAGATTCAAAAATCGATATTTTATAAACCCTCCACACTGTACGTTTGGAATTCGCCGCAATGTGTGTCTTTCCTACGTGTGTTAATATTGTCGCCACGTTCGGTGGCGATCTCGAACGTTTTATTCACTTTTCACGGGAAATCGCAAGAAGCCTGGGAGTCGAGTTAAAGCAGTGACCGGACAACAGAAACCGATTTCGGTATGAGCAGTTGGAAAGCCCCCAGAAAGCCTGGAGCTTTGGACCAACTTGTTTTTTTTTTTGTTGTTGTATTTGATTCATACCACACTTAATGTGCTAGTTTGTAATGTTAACCGTTGATACCGTTGGACTATTTTGAATTTTTTTTTTTTAGTTTTAGCCGCGGTTTATTGTTAGTTTGGAATTGTAGGCCACGAGTTTTGTCTTAGCTTAAAGAGAGAGCGCCCGGTGTTGGGGAAACGTATTTAAACTCGCCGTTTTGAAGTAATCGACGAAATTAAAACACGCTTCGCAGGTTTGTTGTAAAAAACGACTCGATAAAGGTAACGTTCCTTGTAATTTGTGATGCGTAGACGGCAGATTAAGGTTTAACCCACGTTATAATGATAATAATCGTTTTAGAATGGGTGTTTGATGCAACTTTGTCAGCTTTAGAACAATAGAAATCTGTATTTGGACTTCTTTAAAATACGGCTTCGTGTAAAGGAAGAAGGTAGAGATAACATGGCCGACGTTACGGTGCCGTCTCTTCAGCTTGCATAGCTGCACCACAACCAGGGCTATTTCATTTCAAGGTAGTCGGAATCGGCACTGAACCGAGTCTATTGGTGGAGTCAAATGCAGGCTCCGCTTCGTGTCCACGGTTACACGGTTTTAAAACATTAAGAAAGCCTCACGTGGACGGCGAAATATTCGCCTATAATTTTATTTGCATCGTCGGTTATCATTATAACCGCATAATAGCAATAATAGGAACTCGATTCCTATAGTTGAAAACCACTTTGAAATCGAGTTTTTCGAAGTCTCGAACCGATTCCGTTGGTGTCGACTCCCAGCCTCCCAGCAATCGGTAACCTTTTCAGTAACTAAATCCAACTAACAGAATATTTAAACCTAAAAATTATACACAAAGTTAATGATTTATGACGTAATTATATATTCTTTTTTTGGTTTCAAAAGAATTTAAGAATTCTGTCTTCGGAGACATTTGTTGTTTCCCTCCTAAAAGTATCCTCATGTTGTTGTTTTGTTGTTTTACACATTTGTTAAACGTTATTATTCCGTGGAAGAATGTGTGAAATGTCGAAATGTACACATTTTAGTCAAATATACAGTCGGCTTTGAGTGTGTCGAGCAAGTGCTAGGCCTAACAAAGAAAACTATTGTTGAACGCGTAAGGTTAAAAGGGGGGAAGAAAAATGTTTATTAAACGGCGTCGTTCAATCTAAACGCCTGTTTATAAACGAAAACCTTCGGATTTGTTGCACTCGTTCATCGCGTTGTAATAAGTTGTTCCTCTTTGGCTTCAAAGGAGTTACTACAATCGCCGAGTGTGGCTTAGGTCGGGGTTTTGTCTCAAATCGCATACCACGTGACTCGGTAGGGTGCCTACTTAGGGGACTTGTGAACGTTGTCGAAGCGCACTACGTAGCCTTACGAATGGTGTTTGCAGCGCGGCCGTAGTTACAACCAACAAGGACTGGTTTGTCGGTTAGCCAGCCAGCTAGGCTAATTTAAACCGGCTCTTCGGTTCTGTCAGCGCACTGTATTCGACATTTTTTTCAGTTTAGCGAACTAAATAATGGTTGATGTAACACTTATCAAACCTAAAACGACGCATTTCGGTCGCTCCGAGGCGGTTCAACTGTAGTTACGCCACAATGGCTTAAATCATTAAGGGCGGTTTAGGACGCGACCAGATATGTAGTGGTTATAAATACACGAATAACTTAGGCATAAAACGTTGTATTTTGTACTTATTATGCGTTGTACAGCACACAGAGTAAAATCTAATCGTGCAACAAAGTTAATAATGTGCTAATTGTTATCCGACAAAGGTGAAAGCTGTTGTTTTCAAAGTCACCCTTTTGTGTGTCGACTTTAGTCCATAGCTAATAAATATTACTATTAAAATATAACTAAAAACAAAAGTAGGTATACAAATCCAAAGTACTCGGATAGTAGGGCTAGAGAGAGGGGGGGGGTAATGCTGTATTTGTGTTTCAACTTTACTTTTTTTTATTAGTGTGATTGCTAAAGGCAACCGCTTAGAACCCCCTTAGCAACCATCTGGAACACCTTAGCAACCACCCAGAACCTCTTGGTGTCATCTACGGCCAAGCTGCCATCACACTCATTTTTTATTTTTTTTTTTCTCTCCCAGGAAACGCATACCGCTTTAGATTCTAAACGGAAACCTGTTTTAATGTTCCCATTCCTTTTTAATTACATGTAAATTCATATTGTTTTATTTTCACTTTGATGGCAATTGTGCATATTGCGTCTTTGATGTGTTTTATGTAACATTGAAGTAGTAAGTACTTATGTAAGTACTTGGATTTGTTTGTAAACATCTCACAAAATATACACATATTGTAACTCAACTTTCATTGTGGAGGTCTGCATCTACACAGTTAAAGAAAAATGGAGTATGATTCTCAGTAGGGAAGGTGGAACAGAGGCTGAGTCATTTGCTTGCCAGGCAGCATTGCCTTCACCCTTTAAAATGTAATCTTGACGTTTGCACGTTTAAAAGCAAAAAGAAGACGGGGCTGAATGGAGAGGAACTTCTTGCGTTAAATACTGAGTACAAATTAGTCTTACCAAAGTAACACAACCGAGGTCACGTGCTGGCAGTGTTTATTGTTATACCTGTGTGGTTACTCTGTTCCACGGCTTAGCCTGCTGTGTTCTGTGTGAATGTACGCTACTTTAGTATTTAGAGAACGCAAAGTCGCTTAAATATCACGGTTTGTTTACAGTGGTTTGCTGCTTATCTTTAAGTTTCATTTCACTAAAAATCTCTAGACTAGTCGACTCTACTGGAAAAGAAAAGCGACGGAAGAGGGCAGGGAAGGGAATAGTAAAAGCCTTCTTTTGGAAGCAATTAAATCACATTGCTGAGCAACAGTATTTGGACAGATT
Organism: Corydoras sp. C115; assembly: GCA_019802505.1. NCBI lineage: Eukaryota > Metazoa > Chordata > Actinopteri > Siluriformes > Callichthyidae > Corydoras > Corydoras sp. C115. Next base: position 95,055 of record JAFMOC010000476.1, read on the forward strand.
GATGGAGACAGATAACATCGATCCATATGACCTGACAACCCAAAACTGAGTTACAGATCCAGATGCACTACTTCCACTCTCACACCTGCACAGTGTAATTAATCCTGTCTCTGTGAGTGCGCAAATGTAACTCAAATTTGAAAATGATCAATTGCTAAATCCTAAAGGTTTGCGATTTATGGGCGTATCAAGCCTGCAAACACCATTATTGAATAAACATGTGAAAGTGTGATGTCTGAAGTCAGTGTATCAATCCTAAATTATTCATATTTATATCAGAAAACTAAATGATTGTATTAAAATTTTTTACTTCTGTTTAATGTCATTTAATCTCATTTCTTGTCACTATGAGTTACACTGATGAAAGAATGAAGCAGCTCACATGTTGGAACATCTTTTCTTCCAATAATAGGAAGACTTTTTTTTTTTATATATATATCAACCTCTGGGCCCTGTATTGCCACCATTATACTCACGTTATTAATTTGTTGCACACAGTATTAGCATAATGTCTGTGTTATGCTTTTATAAACATCATCTTTTACTAATGTTTTTAAAAGTGGGTTTTCAAAGATTTGTTTGTTTTCCGTTGTTTGTATGGTCAGATTTAGTGTACAATGCTGCTGCGTAAAAGGCTTTTCATCCCTTGCCCAGGTTTACACAATATTGTATTATCATTTCAAACAACTTTTGCTTTGTTTATTATTCAGGAGAAATGAGAGGAATCCAAGAACAAACAGAAGTGAAACCTTATAGTCTTTTCAGTTAAATAGAGGTTTAAACTTTATTTAAAAAAAACTACTTAAAAACAAGAAATTGTAAATGTTAAAGAATTATGTTGCCTGTTAGTGTAGATCAGATTAAGTGCCATGTCTATGTACCCTACTAGTCGTCATGGACAGAACTTTATGGACAGATGTACTGTGATGATTTGACTTATATTTGATAAGCCAATTTTTTCCCTCCCTATTGGTGAATTAATGATAAGGTACAAAAGTTTACAGCATTGCCAAAGGCATTCTGGGTTCCATTCCTGGTTGGTTCTATGCTTTTTCTGAAGTATTCATGTGTGTGTCCTCTGGAGACAAACTTTATTAAAGTAAAAAATGATATAATGATCATGGTATCATAGTCCCCTTTACATACATACAAGAAACCAGTAGATAACATTAGCAGTGTCTCCAACTATGTGTGGCTGATCTGATCGTATAGTTATATATAATGTGGTAAAGAATTGTAGCTGTTTTAAAATTAGCCATTCTAATGCCTGGTTTTCCACTGAAATTTGTTAAAGAATATAGACTCATGTTCACATATTATTTAGTCAATTGAAGGTTGATTTTCAGACTGGTTGGAAAAGAGAGTTTTTATATTTTGAAATATATATTTTTTAAATTTTTGTTTTATATATAAATCTAAATATTTACAGTGCCAGTTAAGTTTCTACCAACAAGTTCTATTTGGGTGGCACGGTGGCTTAGTGGTTTAGCACGTTCGCCTCTCAGCGCTAGGGATTCCCGGTTCGAATCCCCATCCGGGTGGAGTTTCCATGTTCTCCCCGTGTCTGCGTGAGTTTCCTCAGGGTTCTTCAGTTTCCTCCCACAGTCCAAAAACATGGATCAAGTCAATTGAATTCTCAAAATTGCCCCATATAGAGTATGTGTGTCTGTGTGAGTGAGTGTGTGCCCAGCGATGGATTGGCGCCCTGTCCTGGGTGTATCTGCCCAGCGCCCGAGACATTCTCCCCTGGATGGGCATGGGGAACACCACCGCGACCCTAATAGAGGATAAAGCGGAAGCTAATGAATGAATAAAAAGTTCTATTTGGTCGGTTCCACTTACTGTAAAGATGGACTTTGTAGTTCTACAATTCCAGACTGTAGTCCGTGTGTTTGTGTTCTACAGTACATACTGTGTACTCTGTTCTCTAATGGTCAGAACCCCAAAAGTACCACCACAGAGCAGGGATTATTTGGTGGGTGCATTATTATTATATTCCTATCGCAGCAGTGTCACTTGTGTGTTTAGATGTAGCTACAGCAGCACTGCTGCACTAAAACCCCCTCACCACATCAGTGTCACTGCAGAACCGACAATAAACAATCCACCACCCAAATGATACCTGTTCTGTGATGATTCTGACCAACAGATAACAGAGAACCACCAGGTTCAACAAAAACAATGTATATGTTTCTAAAACTACAAAATTCATATATAATGCATATACGACCAAGTAAAACATTGAATTTAGTCCTTTAAACAGTATCAGGACTAGTGTTTTATTTTTAGTGTCGGTGAAAAATGTGCATACTGGAAACGGTATCCTGCCATCTTTGTTTCGCTCTTCAGTCCCATTTAATCACAATGTTTAGCGAGTCCTTGAAACCACTTGGTGTAAATCACGTGTATATAACTGTAAGAGCTCGTTTTTCCTGATCATTTATGAACCTATTTATCGAGTGATCTTTGGATAATGTAAGTTTTATATATAAGAAGTGGCAGAATACTCCACAGGGATCGTTTTAATGCATGAATACTCTGTGTTTTAAGGTGTGAAGGTGAATAGTTTTAAAGCATTAGGCCCATTTTTTATATTTAGATTTTTTTTGTAAATCTATTTTCATTAATTACATTTACATTTACATTACATTTAGTCATTTAGCAGACGCTTTTATCCAAAGCGACTTACAAATGAGAACACCACAAGTCATAAGCCATGGAGAAAACCAAATTAAAATTAATTAAAAGCCATTTTTGATAGAATGACTTGGCTGCAACATTAACAACCATGCAGCTGGAGGAATCCCACTATACGGTGCAGTAACCTCATCCAGCTCAACAATCTGATAAAGTCATTTCATGCAACCTCCATGTAACCCGATGCAGGACTGCACACGCCTGAAGTGGCGTTAATGTAAAGGTTGCCATAACGATGTGAAGCATAAAAGTACGGCATGCCAAAAAAAGACGAGCACCGAGCAGAGTTCAAGTTTATGGTCAAGCTTGTTTTTAGAGGTAAACATGACTCAAGATCAGCCAATCAGACTTCAGTTATTACACGGGACATCTAAACACAGGCTATTCCTGCTTTGAGTTTATCTAACCATGTTGGGGCACGTGGTTTGTCATGTAGAGCGACTTCATAAAACACCTTGTGAATTAGTTGTCAGATGTTTGTTCTTTAAATGACTCAAATTTATATTTTAATGGCTCAAACATGGTTTCCTGGACTGGACAATGTGTCAAAAGTAACTTTGTAGTGTAGCACAATAAACATAACATTAATGATAGTAATTAATTAATGAGCCTTTAAAATATACTTACACTAGCCTGTCATTTAAAATGCTGTTGGAATTGTATGTATATGTATAATGTATGCAAATGTTCAATTTAGGAAGATTAAATCATACAGGGGCGGCACGGTGGCTTAGTGGTTGGCACGTTCGCCTCTCAGCGCTAGGGATTCCTGGTTCGAATCCCCATCTGGGTGGAGTTTCCATGTTCTCCCCGTGTCCGCGTGGGTTTCCTCCGGGTTCTCCGGTTTCCTCCCACAGTCCAAAAACATGGATCAAGTCAATTGAGTTCTCTAAATTGCCCCATATAGAGTGTGTTTGAGTGTGTGAGTGTGTACCCAGCGATGGATTGGCGTCCTGTCCTGGGTGTATCTGCCCAGCGCCCAAGATGTTCTCCCCTGGATGGGCATGGGGAACCCATTATAATATGCCCATTATAATAGAGGATAAAGCGGGAGATAATGAATGAATGAATAAATCATACAGCTGGGGGTTTCGAAGAAATCTTTTTAAAGGTTTGCAGTTAATCGCATTACATTGGGTCATTTTGCAGACACTTTCATCCAAACTGACTTACAAGTATCCCAACTTAAAACCATAATGTATAGCCCTTAGGGCAACAAAGGTTAAACCTTTAGACAGATCCATCTTATGGGATCCATCCCCAAATTAGGCCAAACTATTTTTGAAGTACTCAAAAATTATTTTCCATGTATCTGCAAAAATGTGACCTGAAAGAAGATGGGACAGACATAAGATGTTCGCATATTTATTTACAAGTCAAATTTTACATATATTTGAGTGTCAAAAATATGTGAACCTTTTGGATTTGTGAGTAATTTGAAAGGAAAATTGAGGGTTGGTGTTTTGACTGATGTAGTCATCTTGGGTCATGTTTATACATTTCAGCTACTGGAGCTTTAGTGTTTTTTGACCAATACAAGATGATTGTAATGGTGCAAGCATTTATTTTTACGGCTTCAGGGCCAGATCCAGTCCTTCTCTTCTCTGACCAGTATGTTGTTAATTGGGAGTGAGAGATCAAATGTAAATATATTTAAATTTAATTTCTAATGTGTGCACACGGGTGGCACGGTGGCTTAGTGGTTAGCATGTTCTCCTCTCAGCACTAGGAATTCCCGGTTCGAATTCCAATCTGGGTGGAGTTTCCATGTTCTCCCCGTGTCCGCATGGGTTTCCTCCGGGTTCTCCGGTTTCCTCCCACAGTCCAAAAACATGGATCAAGTCAATTGAGTTCTCCAAATTGCCCCATATAGAGTGTGTCTGTGTGAGTGAGTGTGTGCCCAGCGATAGATTGGCGTCCTGTTCTGGGTGTATCTGCCCAGCGCCCGAGGCGTTCTCCCCTGGATGGGCATGGGGAACCCCCCCCCCCCCCCATGAATGAATGAATGAATGAAATGTGTGCACACATTCGCAAATAATAAAACGAAGTTGCTTTTAAAATAAAAGCAATGCAGTCGGATCATGTGCATGTCATGCACTGTATAGCATTGCTTTTATTTATATGCATTGCTTTTTTTTTTTCTTTTTTTTATTTTTATTTTTTTTTTATAAAAGTTCATGTTGGTTGTTTTTTTTATTTTTATTTTTTTTTAAGTTCATTCTGTTGCTTGTTTTTTTTTATTATTATTATTATTTTAATTATTTTTTTTACAACAGTCTAGTTTTGCAAGTTGTCCTTTAAAAATTGCCCAGCCCTATAATGTGTTGTGTAAATGTAGCTTTGCATAAAGTTTTTTTTCTTTCTTTTCTTTGAAGCAGAGTTGTCAGTCGGGTATATATATTTATTATTTTTTAAAAGATGCATCAAGTAACATTTATAGCTGTGGCATATACAACATGCTAAAGAATGTAAACCAAACTGTTATTTAATGTTTAACTAAGTTATAATAAAGTGGTGCCGTGCAATTCATACTGCAGATATCAGAGATTCAAGGCTCAGTGTCAATTTTCTCACAACTGAATGACCATGTTAAAAATCCAATGCTTTAAAATATTACATTACTACTTAATGAGGTCATGAAATAATTACTGCATTATATAACTTTAATGATGGTTTCCTCCCACAGTCCAAAAACATGGATCAAGTCAATTGAGTTCTCCAAATTGCCCCATATAGATTGCGTCTGTGTTGAGTGAGTGTGTGTCCAGTGATGGATTGGTGTCCTGTCCTGGGTGTATCTGCCCAGCGCCCGAGATGTTCTCCCCTGGATGGGCATGGGGAACCCCACCGCAACCCTAATAGAGGATAAAGCAGAAGATAATGAATGAATATAGTATTTACTGAGATTGCAACAGGTATATAAAATAAATGGTACATAGTCCTGTAGTCAATCACTAAATTTAAATGGCCTTAAAATGGGTGCCACCTTTGCAACAGGTTAATCGGAGATAGTCGCATAGCAGGTCACCGAGTGCAAATAAAAAAAAAGTCCCAAACACTCCACTGCCTTTATAATTACAGAGTGCCAAACCTCCTCTGGCATTAACGTCAATCAGCACAACAACCGAGTGCCAGGACTTTTATGGCCAAGCAGCTGCATGCAAGTCTACGTCACCATGCACAATGCCTAGTGTCATTTGAAGTGGTTAAAGTGTACCACCACTGGACTCTGCAGCAAAGAAAGGGGGCCTGTGGAGGCACAAACTACACTTATCTACCTGGCAGTTAAATAGATGAGTCTGGGTTTGGTGAACGCCAAGGGAACATAACATGTACATGGTTTTTGTGGTTGGATAAAAGAAGTTTAGGGAAGTTCCTTTTGTTCAAGCATGACCTTATCCCTATGAATTACCTTTGAATTGAACGTGTAGTAACAAGGAAGGATGTGAGAGTGACAAAGATGGACAAGATTAGGAATAAGTTACTGTGAGGAGGGGGGGGGGGCACAGGTGACATGTTTTGGTGATGGTTAGCAGGCAAGCTTAAATTGCTGTGGACAGTGGAGAGATTTATAATGGCTGAAGGATGCTAAGGCTTGAGCTGCCAGATTGAGGGTGGAGTGCAAAGCCAAATAAGAGCTTTATGGATGTAAAGTGAGGTGGCATGGTGGCTTAGTGATTAGCATGTTCTCCACTCAGCACTAGGGATTCCCGGTTCGAATCCCCATCTGGGTGGAGTTTCCATGTTCTCCCCGTGTCCGCGTGGGTTTCCTCCGGGTTCTCCGGTTTCCTCCCACAGTTAAAAAACATGGATCAAGTCAATCGAGTTCTCCAAATTGCCCCATATAGAGTGTGTCTGTGTGAGTGAGTGTGTGCCCAGCGATGGATTGGTGTCCTGTCCTGGGTGTACCTGCCCAGCGCCCGAAACGTTCTCCCCTGGATGGGCATGGGGATGGATGGCCCCCCCCCCCCGTAACCAGATGAGGTGAACGTCCCAGATGATAATAGTTTTTAGAATTCCAAGATGAATGAAGGTTATTAATGCCTAAAGATGTAAATGTGGGATGGCATGGTTCGCCCATATGCCTCTCAGCGCCGGGAATTCAGGTTTGAACCCCATCCTGGGTGGAGTTTCTGGATGGGGTTTCTCCAGGTTCTCCTGTGTCCTTTCACAGTTTAAAAACATGGATTAAAGGTTAACTGCCTGCTCTAAATTGCCCATGTATAGGATGTGTGAATGTGTGTCCAGCAATGAATTGAATTGGCACCCTGTCCTGGGTTTATCTGCCCAGTATAGGATTAAGTGGTCTAGAAAATGAGATGAGATTCAAATGGGATTTAAAAAAAAAAAAAAACCCTAAAGTTATTGTTTCGTGTCCCAATACTTTATTTAATTAACTATATATATATATATATATATATATATATATATATATATATATATATATATATATATATATATAAAGGCGGCGCGGTGGCTTAGTGGTTAGCACGTTCTCCTCTCAGCGCTAGGGATTCCCGGTTCGAATCCCCATCTGGGTGGAGTTTCCATGTTCTCCCTGTGTCCGCGTGGGTTTCCTCCGGGTTCTCCGGTTTCCTCCCACAGTCCAAAAACATGGATCAAGTCAATTGAATTCTCCAAATTGCCCCATATAGAGTGTGTGTGTGTGAGTGAGTGTGTGCCCAGCGATGGATTGGCGCCCTGCCCTGGGTCTATCTACCCAGCACCCGAGACGTTCCCCTGGATGGGCATGGGGAACGCCCCCGCAACCCTAATATAGGACAAAGCGGAAGATAATGGATAAATATTATATATATATATTATTTTCAGTCTCAATGCAGATAAATATTTACCAAAATATGAAACATTCGCCTCAGAAAAATCATCATAGTTATAAATGATTCTTTTAGCAGTTTAAGCATGAACCCATCCTAACAAAAGTTTAAGGATTCAAGGAGACTTAATTGTCATTCACATCACATGTGGTACATGAGCTAGAATGAAATTGCAATCCCAAATTCCCACCAAAAGAGCAATTATTATACAAGAATAAAATAAAAATAATAAAAAAATATGTATGATGCTAGATTTTAAGCATAAAATATAACAGCAATGAATGTAACAGTGACATGAAAAAGTCTCCAAGTGAGGGGAAATCATTTACAATCTTCATGTATTTTTATTTATTTATTTGTTAATACATGTCTGTACCTGTTTGTTGAACTTGTAAATAAAATTATTATTTTTTGTTACCAGATGTCTCGTTTGTTTTTTTTTGTCTTTTTAACACGTTTGAGACCACGCAGAGAGCCACACGTGTTCAGCGAGACGAGGTCTTTTAGTACCTGGTGTCACAGCGCCACCGTGTGGATAAAAACAAGAAACACAGCTCTTGTACGCTCCAGTAGCGCCTACTGCTGGACTACAAGAGAATTACGCTTCTCATAAGCGCTTCATGTGCAGTTACAAAGAAGCTTATAACCTGCTAACATTAACCTGGATCTGTATTAGAACAAACCAACTGATTAAAACGGGTTTGTATATCTTATAACGGTATTTATTTTATTTACAGTAAAGTAGTTTGCTCAATACACATTATAACAAAGATATTAACCCAATTCTTGTCTATTTATACATGTAAACTTTCTATTTTTTCATTCATTCATTATCTCCCGCTTTATCCTCTATTAGGGTCGCGGAAGGGTTCCCCATGCCCATCCAGGGGAGAACGTCTCGGGCGCTGGGCAGATAGACCCAGGGCAGGGCGCCAATCCATCGCTGGGTACACACTCACACACTCAAGCACACTCTATATGGGGCAATTTAGATAACTCAATTGACTTGATCCATGTTTTTGGACTGTGGGAGGAAACCGGAGAACCCGGAGGATCCCACGCGGACACGGGGAGAACATGGAAACTCCACCCAGATGGGGATTCGAACCGGGAATCCCTAGAGCTGAGAGGAGAACATGCCAAACACTGAGCCACCGTGCTGCCCTGTTTCTATTTTAATAAACCCGATTTTAGATGGGTTAAATGCAGAGGACTAATTCCTCTGTGTGTAAGTACAGCAGGCAAAATGGATCCCTTTTAAGGTCAAGTTCTTCCACACCAAATTCACCCAACCATGACATGATGGACCTGCATTGAGGGAACAGCAACGGGCCTTCCCCAAACTGTTTCACGAAATTTGAAGCACACAGTGATCCAAAATGCAAAGCTAGGTGCTTGATTTTATACACTTTGCGATAACAGGACTGAATTACCCGAGTTCAGTGATTAAGAGGTGGATATTTTATATTTTTATAACATATGTATCATATTGTACAGCATATTTGTTATTTGTAAATTCATTCATTATCTCCCGCTTTATCCTCTATTAGGGTTGCAGGGGGGTTCCCCATGCCCATCCAGGGGAGAACGTTTCAGGCGCTGGGCATATACACCCAGGACAGGGCGCCAATCCATCACTGGGCACACACTCACTCACACAGACACACTCTATATGGGGCAATTTGGAGAATTCAATTGACTTGATCCATGTTTTTAGACTGTGGGAGGAAACCGGAGAACCCGGAGGAAACCCACGCGGACACGGGGAAAACATGGAAACTCCACCCAGATGGGGATTCGAACCGGGAATCCCTAATGCTGACAGGAGAACATGCCAACCACTAAGACACCGTGCCGCCATTATTTGTAAATATAACTATATTGTAAATACAGTAAATTGCAATTTACAAGAGAGACACCATCATGCCGGAACAAAATTCCTTGTGTGTGTAACATACTTGGCAAATAAAACTGAGGCAGATACACCCAAGACAGGGCACCAATCCATCGCTCACTCAGACACACTCTATATGGGGCAATTTGGAGAATTCAATAGACTTGATCCATGTTTTTGGACTGAGGGAGGAAACCCACGCAGACACGGGGAGAACATGGAAACTCCACCCAGATGGGGATTCGAACCGGGAATCCCCAGCACTGAGAGGAGAACATGCCAACCACTAAGCCACCGTGCCACCTGGTTCGACTCATATGTATGTTCAAATTGATACTCAGTGATAAAGTGATCTATTTTGCCTGCAGTTCTTACACTCAGACGTATCAGTCCTCCACATTTAACCCATCCATGCAGTGAAACACACTGAGTGGAGTGAGCACACATACCCGGGGCAGTAGGCAGCCTTCTACATGGCGCCGGGGGGAGCAATTGGGTTAGGTGCCTTGCTCAAGGGCACTTTAGTCATAGTACTTTGTGGGACTGGGAATTGAAGCGGGGACCTTCAGGTCACACGGTTGATTCCCTAACCACAAGCTTTACAATACCACTTTGATAGTGTGGATTTTGGATAATTATTTCTTTATTCACGGTCAGGATTAGAGTTCAGGGTGTGTTCCTCTGTTTTACCTCAAATTTGCATCTCAGATCAGGAGTCATGAAGCACTTAACACACTGACTCTGTTTAACGCTGTCCTCAAAATACACTCTATATGGGGCAGTTTGGAGAACTCAATTGACCTGATCCATGTTTTTGGACTGTGGGAGGAAACCGGAGAACCCGGAGGAAACCCACGCGGACACGGGGAGAACATGGAAACTCCACCCAGATGGGGATTCGTACCGGGAATCCCTAAACGCTGAGAGGTGAAACGTGCTAACCACTAAACCACCGTGCCGCCAATAATAATAATTCATTCATTCATTCATTATCTCCCGCTTTATCTTCTATTAGAGTCGCGGTGGGGTTCCCCATGCCCATCCAGGGGAGAACGTCTCGGGCGCTGGGCAGATAGACCCAGGACAGGGCGCCAATCCATCGCTGGGCACACACTCACACACACAGACACACTCTATATGGGACAATTTGGAGAACTCAATTGACTTGATCCATGTTTTTAGACTGTGGGAGGAAACCGGAGAACCCGGAGGAAACCCACACGGACACGGGGAGAACATGGAAAGTCTAACCAGATGGGGATTCGAACCGGGAATCCCTAGCGCTGAGAGGCGAATGTGCTAACCACCCAAGCCACCGCGCCGCCAATAATAATAATAATACATTTTATTTATATAGCGCTTTTGGAGACCTTTACAAAAACGAATAGAGAAGTAAATCATTAAAATACACAAGACATATTAAACATTAACGCAGTTATATGAAGCTCTAAATAATCTCCAAACAGACTTTGATAGAGGTGATGCCATCTGACTCTCTCTTGCTATTGTAAATCTTATTTAATATTTTATAATTATTTTTTAAAAATATTTAAATATTTTTAAAAATTTTTAAATAATTATTATTTTAGAATCTTTTTATCAAAATGCTTTTGTAAATCGTAACCACGATACCAAAATGGCACGGCAACAGGGCCTCCATGTATCCAAATTGTGCACACACTTGTTTTTCAGTCTGACCTTGTCTGACTAGTTCGACTAAATGATTTTATACAATTCTCTCTTGAAGGTTATATATTAATAAAACTTGATTTTACAGGTTTCGCTCAACCACACCGAAGCTTCTTCGGGTCGACCCACATCAGTCAGTTACAGATACGTTGTCGGGACTGTCCACGGTAATAATGTCGACGGTGATTTTGCATTCTAATTCACTCGCGATCATAACGGCGCGATCAAAGAGCTGCATTCATTGGCTGGAGAAAATGGTGGGTAAAAAATAAAGAGGTAGACTATATGTACAGCTGTGGTTTGCTCGTTTTCTGAGAACAGGCCTGTGGAGTTCTTTACGAGAAGAGTACACGCTCTCCCTGCAGGAACTGCACGTACCCTAGTGATGTCACCAGAACACCAATGTGTGTGTGTGTGTGTGTGTGTGTGTGTGCAAGAACAAGGGAGCAGGAGAATGGCCACTAGGGGGAAAAGCGAGTCATGTGATGGAAACGAGGGCTGATGAGGAACTCGCTGAACTATTCATCCAGCACTCAGCAGATGGGCTGGCGCGCAGGAAAGGAGGCCTTCGCTTCTTATCGCATTTGAAAGGTTTTAATGGGTTTGCTGCTCCCGGTGTTCAGTGGGGCTGAGAAATTAAGGGCCCCGAACTTCAGTGGAATTATCAAATGTACATTCTGTGTCGATTGAAATGCTTCTTTGCAAACAGTTCTCATCACCACAAATCATCCCATACGTACTTTAATGTAGTTGCCATGGTAACTCGATGAAGTATATGAATACTAGTCCCACAAGACAAAACTATTCGAGAAACACTGTCACACTGAAGCAATAGAACAGTCAAGGTCGTGTGTTCTGCTCCAATAACATGGCTGGGATTTGGTTGCAGTAGATCATCGTGGATTTGAAGTTCTTTGCCAAAAACACATTCCAAACGCCTTTCTAGAGCCATGAAGAATTTAGAGTCGCAGAGTATGACAATTTGAAGTTTTATCTCATTATCTTAATCCAATTCTATCTATCTATCATTTTATATATATATATATATATATATATAGGGGATAGGGGCGGTGGCTTAGTGGTTAGCACGTTCTCCTCTCAGCTCTAGGGATTCCCGGTTCGAATCCCCATCTGGGTGGAGTTTCCATGTTCTCCCCGTGTCCGTGTGGGTTTACTCCGGGTTCTCCAGTTTCCTCCCACAGTTCAAAAACATGGATCAAGTCAATTGAGTTCTCCAAATTGGCCCCTATAGAGTGTGTCTGTGAGTGTGTGCCCAGCGATGGATTGGCGCCCTGTCCTGGGTCTATCTGCCCAGCGCCCAAAACGTTCTCCCCTGGATGGGCATGGGGAACCCCACCACGACCCTAATATAGGATAAAGCGGAAGATAATGGATGGATGGATATATACACACACACACATACATATATATATATATATATATATATATATATATATATATATATATATTTGTACTTTTTAATGTACAACCAGACATCACCTTGATAACCACACAATGAAAGAAAAGAATGCCAAAAAGACCTTTGCTGTCCAGCAGCTAACCAGCAAACTCAGGTGTCTGCTGCAGTTTGACAGACATTAATGTAACGTTCAGTGGGACACAATTCAATTTTTTAGAGCTTTATCACGACAAACATCAGAGATAAACTTGGTAAACACACTAAGATAGCTGCCTGCAGCTCCCGGTAGCTGCCCGATTTCAGTACAAGGCACTGATTCTGGCCTACAGGACAATCTCTGGATACCTTAACTCGATTTTTCAAAAGTACATCCCGAATCGTTCGGTGCGCTCTAGTGATGAATATCGCCATTCAACCTCACCGTGGTGCCGGTTCTCACTTCATATCGTTCACCGCTGCTAAAAAATGGAATGATCTTTCCAACTCTGTCCGTAATGCCGAGACATTCAGCATCTTCAAGAAACAACTCAAAACACATCTCTTCCAGAAGCAATTGATGTGAGAAAAAAAAATGTAGGGTGAATTAAGACTTCAAACCCGATTGGATAATGATCGGCTTTGATAATAGTGCAGTGTAGCTGGTTCCACCCCAACAACTACTGACTTGTTTGTCATTAGTAAGTCATTCATTCATTCATTATCTTCCGCTTTCTCCTATATTAGGGTCGTGGGGGGGTTCCCCATGCCCATCCAGGGGAGAACGTTTCGGGCGCTGGGCAGCTACACCCAGGACAGGGCGCCAATCCATCGCTGGGCACACACTGATAAAACTGATTCTGATGTTCATATAATGTACATCCAACAAAAGTACACAAATTCAATAAACAGATTCAACTCTACATTAAGTAAGTGGAGATGATGTGAGGTCTGGCACTGATGAGAGGGAGAAAGTTTGACTCATATCCATCTATCCATCCATTATCTCATCCCATCATCCCATGCCCATCCAGGGGAGAACGTTTCGGGCGCTGGGCAGATACACTCAGAACAGGGCGCCAATTCATCGCTCACTAGACACACTCTATATGGGGCAATTTGGAGAACTCAATTGACTTGATCCATGTTTTTGGACTGTGGGAGGAAACCGGAGAACCCGGAGGAAACTGTTAGATGTTCGATAAACGGCCTCGGAGATGCAGGTTGTTCCAAATGGATTTTAATGCAAGTTACTGAATAGGCAAACAAGTGTACAGAAAAATCATCAATGGCGGGGAACCACGATTGATGAGAGAGCTCTGAGGTCTCAAAGATCCAGCTTCGGTATATAAACCTTAGGTGGGCTGTCCTTCTTCTGTTGGTGAGTGTGACTGGACCTTCCAAATATGGTGGTATTTTCTGAGCCCCGAGTCCCAATAATACTTTTTAACAAATGCTACTTGCCCCCTAATTCTATATTTTCACAGGTCACCCTGCAACCAGACTTTTTGACTCCTTTTCACGCTCATTCGACAAGTGGTCATTCCTACAATTTACACACACTCAACCCCCACCTGGTCATTCCCTCAGCCATTCAGCAGTTGTTTACATATCGTAAATTACAAAAATATCATAGCAAAGGTAAAAGCTTTCCAAAGTTGACCAAACCTTTCAAATAATACAATTCATGTCTTTTTACGTTCAATAAATTCCAACAAAACCCACACAGACACGGGGAGAACATGGAAACTCCACCCAGATGGGGATTCGAACCGGGAATCCTAGTGCTGAGAGGCGAACGTGCCAACCACTAAGCCACCGTGCCGCCCCTCATTAGTAAGTCATTTTAGATAAAACTAATACCTGACTAAATGTAAACGTAAGATATGCATTCACAAAAAGGATACAATCCACACAGACCCTACCTCATGCCCACTGTAGAGCATGCTGGTAGATCTGTGATGTTGCCAGGCCTTTTTCCCAAAGGGCCAGCAAGTACCAGCAGATATTAAATTAAAACCAGAGTGCCTCTGTAGGGAAGCTTATGCCCTGGTTTTATCTTCCAGCAAACCAGTGACTCAAATCACAAGATGAAGCCGAAGAAGGTTCACTAGGCCACCCTTGCCCCCCATAATCACCCTAGCCTCATTTCTACACCCCGGTGAAAACCTGTGGAATAAGCTAAAGACAGGAGTCCAAATCAGCTTTTTGGCGAAACTCTCAGGAGAAATGGTCTCAGATCTCTTGCCATGTGTTCTACAGTCCCATTAAGCTTCATAGAAAACGATTCCAAGCTGCTATCCTCGCAAAGGCAGGCTGAACAAAGTGCTTAATGACGGTGCCAAGAGATGTAGCCCACAGATTTGTTTATTTTAATAAATCAGCATAAAAGTATTGCGTTAATATTGAAGCATATAACAAACAAAAGAAGGCACGGTGGCTTAGTGGTCTGCACATTCTCCTCTCAGCGCTAGGGATTCCCGGTTCGAATCCCCATCTGGGTGTAGTTTCCCTGTTCTCCCCGTGTCCGTGTGGGTTTCCTCCGGGTTCTCTGGTTTCCTCCCACAGTCCAAAAACATGGATCAAGTCAATTGAATTCTCCAAATTGCCCCATATAGAGTGTGTATGTATGAGTGAGTGTGTGCCCAGCGATGGATTGGCGCCCTGTCCTGGGTGTATCTGCCCAGCGCCTGAAACGTTCTCCCTTGGATCGGCATGGGGAACCCCCCACCGCGACCCTAGTAGAGGATAAAAGTGGGAGATAATGGATGAATGAATGAATGAATAACAAATAAAAGAGAACAGAAAGGTTTTTTAGACAACAGTACACTTCCAATATAGTGACCGAATAGTTTATCTAGAAGTCCATGGCGGCATAGTAGTTAGAACGTCCACCTGGGGATCCAGGTTTGAAACCCAATCTGAGTGGAGTTTCCATATTCTCCCCTTGTCCACATGGGTTTCCTCCAGGTTCTCTGGTTACCTCCCAGAGTCCAAAAGTTTGTGCCCAGCAATAGATTGGCGTCCTGTCTTGGGTGTCCAACACCCGAAACGCTCTCCCCTGGATGAGCATGGGGAACCCCTCCATGACCTTAGTATAGGATTAAGCGAAAGATAATGGATGAATGGATGAAGTTCATTTAACTGATATAGTTAAACCATCAGTGCTTCTACACAACTCACAATCTTGTCTAAACCGTTTCCAAGATTAGTCTGAGAGCTGCATTATAAATTTACATTAAGGCCTATGGTTTTGGACCCGGATGTCCACTGGGCTTAAATAAAAATGTAAGGATAATTTCGCTCAGGGGCGGCATGGTGGCTTAGTGGTCAGCACGTTCGCCTCTCAGCGCTAGGGATTCCCGGTTCGAATCCTCATCTGGGTGGAGTTTCCATGTTCTCCCCGTGGAGAAGTGAGTGTGTGTCCAGCGATGGATTGGCGCCCTGTCCTGGGTGTATCTGCCCAGCGCCCGAGACGTTCTCCCCTGGATGGGCATGGGGAACCCCACCGCGACCCTAATAGAGGATAAAGCGGGAGATAATGAATGAATGAATATCGTACTATTGTACTATTTAGGGGCGGCACGGTGGCTTAGTGGTTTAGCACGTTCTCCTCTCAGCGCTAGGGATTCCCTGTTCAAATCCCCATCTGGGTGGAGTTTCCATGTTCTCCCCGTGTCCGCGTGGGTTTCCTCCGGGTTCTCAGGTTTCCTCCCACAGTCCAAAAACATGGATCAAGTCTCCAAATTGCCCCATATAGAGTGTGTCTGTATGAGTGAATGTGTGCCCAGCGATGGATTGGCGCCCTGTCCTGGGTCTATCTGCCCAGCGCCCGAAACGTTCTCCCCTGGACGGGCATGGGGAACCCCACCGCGACCCTAATAGAGGATAAAGTGGAAGATAATGAATGAATAATGAATGAATTTTGCTCAGCTCTATAATTGGTTATTTCAACCTTTGTTGTCATGATATTAAATAGGAAAAAAAAAAAAAATACACAGGCAAAGCAATATAAAGGCAGGTCAGCTAGGGAAAAGTGTCGGGGCCTGAAGCAACAAAGCATTGGTCTGTCTGCTTTCATTGTGTTGGTGTTTTGCAGAGAAGACGCTTGTAATATAATCTCAAGCAAAAGTCCCATGTCGGGAGCAAGCGAACCTGTCCGCCCTGCGGTACTCTGTGTATGTACACCTGGTTTGTTGTTATAACAACCAAAATGGATCTGTGAGAACAGGATGTAACGGAACACGACAACAGCCCATTGATGAATTAGCATTCATTTCCAGGCTTCCATGAATGTTCGGAAAAGTCCTCACACTGTTCCTGACCCTGCGCATGTTGACATTTCCCAGTCCCCGTCGCGGGTTGTGCCGTGTTAGTTAGGTCGCGTATTCCTGACCGAAACTCTCCTGTGCCGTGCTATCCCTCTTGCCACTACCATTCCCCGCTAATTTTTTTTGTGTGCTTTGGTCTGCAGCCGTTGCTTATCCCTGGCATGCTGCCATCCAGCTCTGACCATCTGCCTCCTTCGTTCTTTTTCCTTTTCTCTCGGTGTCCGTTTTCCTATTTCCTCCCTTTTCGGAGTCTTCTCGCCTCAAACCCCCTTCGTCCCCCCCCCCTTTCGTCCCTGCATGGCAGCTCATGCTGTTTTTCTCTCGGCAATTCTGGGAGAGCGATCTATTTAAAGAAGCATGACAGGAAGGAAAGCCTGAGCCTGCTGATGATGCGCCGAGGACCGTGCGGCAGATTAAAAACGACATATCATATGCGTGAAGCGGCTCGGTATCAAATGCGAAGAGTTCAGCCTTGTATTCACGCCTCCACCCGTCCCCGTCGCAGAAGACGAGTAAAATACTCTTATCTGCGTCTACTCGCTCATCCTGCCTCGCCTGCATTTCTGAATAGAAAACAAGGCTTCACGCCTCACTCCAATCCAATCTCAGCCACCAGCAGGCAGACACAATCTCCTCTGTCCCTCTCCCTCCTGGTACAGCATGGCCGAGGTAAAGCCGTCAGAAGAAGCAGCTAATTAATTTGATTTAGGCGTTCTTTCCCTGGCAGTGTGGAAAAAAAAAAAAAAAAAAAAAAAAAGCCTCCCCACCCCCCCCACCCTACCTTCACCAATCAGCCACCCCTCCCAGTGGATTTTCCAGCCTCTCGTTTTTCTCTCTTGCACAGTCTTGCACCTCTTGCCTCCTGCATCCTCTATTTTTAGGATTATGTTTATGTCGCACGCTGACCTTTTTTCGGCAGGTCACACGTTCCTAATTAAAAAACGTTGGCGCCATTTGTTTTCGTCCTAACCCATGTCCAAATGCATGACTAGAATGTAGAAATCCGTGTAGAAGTCGTGCCTGTGCTGGTAGGCGGTTAGTTCGAGCATTTGGTCTGAGGTCTGCTGCTCAGTCATCCTTTTTTGGACATCTTTCATCTGGCCCTCTGTCGCACTTTTAGGTGCAGGGAAGTGAGAGAACTACCTTCGGTCGCTGCTTTTCACGGGTGCTGCGTCTCAAACACGTGAGCGCCGTCATGCCGTAACAGGCAAGCCGAAAAACCCGTTTGTAAAAATGACAAGTTTGGCGGAAAAATAAAATGCATGTTATTAAATCGTGATACAGGCCCAGATACGGATCATGATTGAAGACATGCTGGTTCAACTTTTTAGGTTCGTTTGAAAGCCGATGAAGGTCCATATTTCCCTCGAAGCTTTAGAATCTGTAGCACAACACTGAACTGCATCTTTTCACCAACCCAACAGCCAGGTTATGCAGGAATAGGCCACAAACAACAAGAATAGGCCACAAACAACACGTCCTCACAGTGCTGGAACCTCAAACTATAAGTAGAGGTTATTGTTACAATAGCGAGGAATCTCTAATCCAGATCCTTCACTCATTAGATGTTGTTGGTTATGACTGTAGGAGATTTAGGCTTAAACTCCCACACAGGTCTCCAGTGGTAACGTGGTGGTGTGAAGACTGTTGTAATACACACTGTTTGCAGATGCTTTTGTGCCATTGTGCATCCTGATCCTGATCATCCACCCTAAGCCTTCAATCACGACCGCACTTGGATATCATTTTTTGTTTTGTCCGAGAAAAAAAAAGAGTTTGAAAAGGTGACGATGCAACTGACGAAGAGGCCCAACATAACGACCTAACTGAAATATTTTAAACAGAACTACCCCAAAGCTAATTGGACAATTCATAGTTTCGGCCCTCCCATTTTTGACCACCACAACCCCCTCCCCACACCCCACAGTGACGCACGTGTCACTCCCCTCCTCCTCCAAAGCTTCCCAGGAGTGCATGTGGCTCTGTCCAGATGTCCCAGTCTCTTTGTTGCCGTGGAGATTCAGCTGGCCATGTCTCGCTCATTAGTGTCCACTGATCCATATGTCATACTGAAGATAGCCTTTGATCAACTCCGAAAGTGGGGACGCAAAGCCAAGCAGAGTTCACACTGAACAGGCGAGACGTGTGAAGACCGACATAACAAATACGTCCAGAACATTTCCCAGTGGGATAAATAACACCGACTACGCTTGCTTTATAAAAGATCAGCACTACAATGAAGTTCTTTTATTTTATCGTAACTACGCTTAACAAGTTAAAGACAATATACGGATGAAACATCAGGCGGTCGTTTTTCAAATAAACAATGGGCACACACTCAATTCAAAGTGTTTTCTTTATATTCTTCTATTCTGTACAGCTCAGTACAAAGTGTTGTAAAATCGTTAAACATTTTATTTTAAATAAATGCTAAAAAATGCTAAAAAACAAGATAAACCTTTACCAAACTGATATAAAGACTAAAGTGTGGAGGCAGAAAGGATCTCCGCCTGAGCTAAAACATACAAGCTTATTTCAGGAACATGCTGGGGGTATTGTCAGGGCTCCGGCTCTCATCGTGGCTGCTTTTTAAGCAAGCAAACTAATATTTATTAATACATTTGGAGCACCAATGGAAGAAGCAAAACTGATTTGGAACATTTCATCAATCCATTTACCCAGAAATGGATCCATGTCGTTAAAGGGGAAAGAGGCAATGATCAAATACACGTCTAACCTCAACTGAACAAAGGAGTTCATCGGGGGAAGAAGTGCAAATGGTCAATCTTAACCCAACTGATCAAGCATTTAACCACCTGAAGAAGAAAAGCCATGGTGGAAGCCTGGAGGTCAGCATGGTAGCTTGTTGCTGAGGGTGTTGGGTTGTCAGTCTAAAGGTGGTGGGTTTGATATTGGAGAGCATCTAGTGGGCATCTGAGCAAGGTACTTAACCCCCATTGCTCCAGAGCAGCTGTATCATGATAACATTGCACAAGTCAGTATACTTGTGAGAAAAGCAACCTGTCAACAACCAATCAATTGGAAGGACAGTGCTTCATCCAGTGCTTCACCAAGCACCTGTTCATGAATACTGACACCACTACAAAATTAAATAATGTGATGGACTCTAACAGTTTGGTGTCAATGTCCCAGGTTTGATGAAGTGGTTGCAATTAATATGGCACAAAATATTCAATGCTATTTTCTTTATTTGATTGTCAAAAACATACGGTTCCAATACTTTTACGGACCACCAAACGGCGTGAGCTGATACAAAATATGTTTTTTACACACTTAAATCCTAATCTTTTGATATCAGAACCCAATAAAATGGCCTTGTGGTTCCAGCGCTTTGTAAAGGTGTCTTTTATATCACAATGTTATTTTAGAATTCCACTCACAGCACCATCATGCCTCAAAATAACTGCATTAGTCGAATCATAGGTGTTTGGAAGTAAGTTTGCAGTCTATTGGTCAGGAGCATTACAGAACAGGTATCATTTGGGTGGTGGATTGTGATGGTCAATTCTGCAGTGACCCTGATGCAGTGAGGGGGTTTTAGTACAGCAGTGCTGCTGTAGTTTTATTTAAACACCTCAGTGACATTGCAGGGATAATGCACCAACCAAATAATCTCTGACTATTAGAGAACAGAGTAAAGGGGGCATACAGACACAGACAGATGGATGTCTGTGGGTGATTTGATGGATGGGTGGGTGATTTGATGGTCAGGATTGGAGCCTTTAAATTATAGTTAATTTTGACTGTGGTTCTTTAGATAAGTGCGTAACAAAAACGTTAATTTATAAGCTTTGTGTCAGGACTTAAAGATAAGACTTACACGACACCCAAAGGCCATTGCTCAAAAAGAGTAGTTTAATCCTTAGATAGTATATTTCTATAGTGCTGGCAGAGTGAAGGTTACTGGCATGTAAAGGAATGATCATAAAACATGTGCAAAAATAAAAATTGCCTCATCTGCCTTTGAAAATTCTAAGTGGTTTGCTTGAAACATACAGAAAAGTAGAGAAGATCGTAATTTCTGACCATGATCATCTTTTGAACACTATAGTTTCATTAGAAAGAGAGATCAGATACAAAAACTCTGAAGTATTCCTTTGAGTCTCAGACATTATGTAACTTGTGAACTCGCTGTACGATCTTGAACCCAATGCACTAAGAGAAGCATTTTTAAGGTTCCAAAGCCAGTGTGGCTGAATCATCAGATGTTTTTTCCAGTGCTTCTCATTTCTGTGGCTGTGCTTGCCTCACATTTCCGCACTAAATAAGCACGATGGCTTTGAGAAAGGCGTGCATGAATGGATCACCAGCATTTCACTTTTGCCGAGTTCACGGCAGCCTGCAGAGAGTGACACGTTAGACAGTGAACATATGTGGCCTGGCTCGGATTCATCTGCAGAATCTGTACCTCCACTGCTTCACACTCAGGCTCAGCATACGAGTTTTTAAAGCTAAAGGGGGAAATCTGTTGAGAAATGAAACGGAACAACAAGTGACAAAGTTCTTCCAAAAGGCCGTCGGGATCATGAGGACAACAACCAGTCCTGGCAAGTTCCAGTAAGGACAAGGGAATGCGACGTAAGGTGAGACCATGAGCGAGAACGTATAGGGGGAATAAATGGTGGAGGAACGACTGGGATATACTGGGATGTGGATAAGAAAAAGAAAAGAAACTATTTCTCCAGTTCTATTTCCTAGATTTAAGGAAAATCAAGGAAAGAAATGAGGAATGATACATGTTGGGATTGAGTACAAACAAAATCATCATATATAGAATGTTATTTCGGTCACTTACAGCTGAAGTTTAACCCTTTAACATCCTGCTCAACCGTTTGGTAGAGGTGTGTTGAAAAACTTTGAAAACTGGGGGGTCTATTTAAAAAAAAAAAAACACCAATTGTTTTTATTAACGCCCCAAACATTCATTCATTCATTATCTTCCGCTTTATCTTATATTGGGGTCGCGGTGGGGTTCCCCATGCCCATCCAGGGGAGAACGTTTCGGGCGCTGGGCAGATACACCCAGGACAGGGCGCCAATCCATCGCTGGCACACACTCACTCACATAGACACACTCTATATGGGGCAATTTGGAGAACTCAATTGACTTGATCCATTTTTTTGGACTGTGGGAGGAAACCGGAGAACCCGGAGGAAACCCACGCAGACACGGGGAGAACATGGAAACTCCACCCAGATGGGGATTCGAACCGGGAATCCCTAGTGCTGAGAGGCGAACGTGCTAACCGCTAAGCCGCCCCAAACATATAAAAAAAAAAGAAATAAAAATTTTTTCCTTTGCTTTTTTCTTGGTGAGGACATTAAAGGGTTAATTAAATATACTGCTTTGATTATCGCCTTGTGTATCAATCACCTCTTAAATGCATGTTCGCACCCGCCTGCATGCGTACTGTATATGCAGGGGAATAAAAAAATTTTTTAATTGCATTGTATGACCCCTTATAAAGAATCAATATACAGTACCAGTCAAAAGTTTGGACACGCCCCCTTCTTGCTCCATTTTCAATTTACTCCACTTACCATATAGATAGACTTTGTAGTTTTCCAATTACAGACTGTAGTCCATCTGTGTTCTTTGTTTTTATTCGTCCCCTGTTGGTTCTCAGTTCTCTGTTGGGCTCCAGGGTTCTGCTTTGTAAACGCTTTGTACACATGTGTATATATTTTAGTTATTCCTAACTAATTTTATTTAGTGTCATTGATATTCTACTCGGGGCGGCACAGTGGCTTAGTGATTAGCACGTTCACCTCTCAGCGCTAGGCATTCCCGGTTCGAATCCCCATCTGGGTGGAGTTTGCATGGAACCTCCGGGTTCTCCGGTTTCCTCCCACAGTCCAAAAACATGGATCAAGTCAATTGAATTCTCCAAATTGCCCCATATAGAGTGTGTCTGTGTGAGTGAGTGTGTGCCCAGCGATGGATTGGCGCCCTGTCCTGGGTGTATCTGCCCAGCGCCTGAAACTTTCTCCCCTGGATGGGCACCACGATCCTAATAGAGGATAAAGTGGAAGATAATGAATGAATAAATGAATGATATTCTACTCTATGAATACTAATTAATTCTATGGTCCAGATTTCCAAAAAAGTAGGTTTTAAGGTTTCTCCCTGCCACTGTCACCTCTGGCTTGCTCGCCTGGAGATCAGACTGCTTTCTGCCAAGCTCTTTAAGCACCAATATCTGTAGTTAATATAATCGGAGTCGACTATAAGGGTTCAAACTGGACTTTAAATCGAGCCCCGATATGGACGTCGTTGCGATTCTTTAAACCAGACACAGACCACCTTGCACCTCAGCAGGAACTTACGATGTTTGCTTGGCACTCTCAGCAGCGCTTGCTATAAACCTCTGTGACTTTATGGAGGGCAGTAAAAGGAGAAGGCGCTAGAACACAAAGAGCAGGACCAAGTCGCTTTGATCTCTTGCGCCCTCTTTTCATTTGCGTCATTTAGAGGAGTTCAGCCTGCAGCAAAGTATTGTCTCCGCGCTCACTCTCTCATACACTTCACAACTTTCTTTATCTCCTTTCCCTCTGTCTCTTTCTGTGCCCAGTTTTTTTTTTTTTTCTTCTTTTTTTTCTTGTTGGCATGGCTCCTGTTTGTTTTCAGCCATTTTGGGGACTGGCAGTGCTCGTAACAAACTGCTTAAATGGCGTCCTCTCCCTGGCTCATTCTCTGTCTCTCTTCTGCTCTCCCTCCCTCCCTCACTCGCTCGTTCGCCTGCTATCGCCCGGCTTTGTGTATATGGACTACTCAGAGTAGGTTGTGCGTTCGTTGGTGAGGAAGGACGGTTCAGACTCAAAAGTGGACCGAAATGGAAACGAGGATGGGCCAGGGCAAAGGGGGATAGTTGACGAAACCAGGGAGGATAGGAAGCCGAAAAAAAACACCCTAGAATTGTGTCCCGGCTGAACTGTTCGAGGGGGAAAAAAGAGAGACCGGAGAGGGAGACAGTCGGTGTGTGTTGCGAGCAGGCGGGAGAGGGAGAAGACAAGAAGGAGGGGGGGGGGGAGATTCGGAGTGCGAGAGTCGTTCCTGCCCTCCGTCTCTACATAGTCCTGCCTGTATGTGCGTGTTCTCGCCGCCTGCACTCTGTCGTCGTCTGCGCGCACACACACGTACGGGCAGACGCAGACGAGCACACACAGAACGAGGGAGGGCGAGAGAGAGAGAGAGAGAGAGAACACATCGCA
The DNA here is from genome assembly GCA_019802505.1 of Corydoras sp. C115. Taxonomy (NCBI): domain Eukaryota; kingdom Metazoa; phylum Chordata; class Actinopteri; order Siluriformes; family Callichthyidae; genus Corydoras; species Corydoras sp. C115. The sequence continues at coordinate 119,130 of JAFMOC010000476.1, forward strand.
GCAGAGATGCAGCAGGAGGTTTTTCGAGGTACGTAGTCTTGTTGTGTGCTTGCCTAGCGCAGAAAGGAAGAGGCGGACAGAGACCCTTTTTCTCGTACTCTTTCTCCTCTTCTTCCTGCTCGAATTACTTCTCCACCACTGCTGTATCCATGCCATTTCGGTCCTGCGTGGACACGAGGAATGAGACGGCTGTCCTGCTTGTGCATGCTTGTTTGTGTGCGTATGTGCGTACCGAGGTACGAGCGAAAGAGTGTTTGTGCGGCGCTAAAACAAGGCCTGCCTCCCTTATCTTCTCCGCTTGTGGTTTAACCACGCAGTTCTTTTTCAAGGCCGATGAGTCACTCGGGTTTAGCCAAACCCGGACAAAATCAACACGCTTTATGAGATCCGTTCGAAAGAGCGAACCTTAGTTCCTCAGTTCGAGGAGAATCCGATCGGCGGACAAGTGCACGTTAGAGAGTAGGCGCAACTGCGTAACTTTGGGATTAAGAAGATGTGAATGTCAGGAGATCCAGCTATACGTTCGAAGACGGTCACACTTTGTGTCGCCGTCCGTCCATCTGTTCGAATGCGCTAACGAATATCGGCTTCGTCGCCGATCTGGGTAGAGCCTTCTTTGAAATGTTTTTCGACGATCGGGACTTGGGCCGTAGGGCTCGTCGGAAGTGTGATGTATGAGTGAGCAGTTGGCGTCCTCTTCGCAAAACATTTGATGGGTGTGGAGTTCGTACCGTGCCGGGGGTCCCTGCGAGCGCGCACACAATGAAAAGAAAGTTGACAGTTTTTGGAAGGCTCCGATGCCCGCCTCGTTGGATGAAGACATGACAGAATCGGTCTGGCCTTCGACTTCACGCCGTGAAACGCTAAGGCCGTGCGCGTTAGCCGAATTCGAGGGAATCTCCAGTGGTTCTCGAGCTGAGTTAATCAAGTTCATCAGGACTTTATCGGTTCTGAAGAAAGAAAAACTTGTTGACCCCATTTTCCTGAGAAATCCAAGGACGGTTGTTCCTACCCACGTTCAACCAACGAATAAACGCGCCGCACGTCTCCAGAATATTTGGGGACGTCATGAGGATGTTCTAATTTGGATTAAAAAAAAATATTTTGATAGCTTAGGATTTCCTTAAGGTTCTGTGGTATCTAGCTTTAATTAATAATAAGCTTTGAGACAACTTTGTTAATAAAACCTATTGGAACTATTATAAAAACATTTATCATTTGAGGCGGCTTAGTGGTTACAACGTTCGCCTCTCAGCACTGGGGATCCAGGTTCGAATCACGATCTGGCTGGAGTTTCCATGTTCTCCCCATGTCCACATGGGTTTCCTCCGGGTTCTTCGGTTTCCTCTCACAGTCCAAAAACGTGGATTCAAGGTAAATTGGCTGCTCTAAACTGCCCCCTGACCCTAGTAGAGGATTAAGCGAAGGATAATAGATGGATGGATAAATTTATAATTTGCCGCAACAACTGTCCTTTGACTTTCTATTATCCAGCCATCCATTATCTTCCGCTTTATCCTCTATTAAGGTCGGGAAGGGGGGGTTCCCCATGCCCATCCAGTGGAGAACGTCTCGGGCACTGGGCAGACACACCCAGGACAGGGCGCCACCCAGGCCAGTGCCGCCCGACTTTCTATTATATTACGTGTAAATGATTCAGTTCTTACATTCCTTACTGAGCAAAGAGGAACATGATGAAAGAACATGGGAGTGAACGTAGAAATAAAACTACGCACATCACACGAACGTGGTGGAATATTTCTAACATTCATTTCTTAGCTCAGAAAATAATCATGGAGGAAAAAGTTGGGATGCCCCCTTCGTTTTCTTTTTTTCTCGTTGCATACGGCTTTATTCTGACTGAACGGATTATTGTGACAGGATTATGAGAGGTCCTGAGTCGAATCAAAAGGCATTAGGTCAAGTCTGGCATTTTACATGGGCACTGCCATCGGTGCATGACACTTTCAAAACAGAGTGAAATGTGGGCATTACCTCAATATACCACAGATATCACAAATGTTTAGTTACAACAAACCTTTATAAGACTATAGCGATGTATCAGCACTTTAAATACACCAATCAACTATAGAGTAGGTCTCCAAATCTTTCTGTTTTTATAAACAGTAGCATTAAATGATTTTGTATATATTACATTTATTATAACATATTAGGGGCGGGGCGGGGCGGGGCAGGGCGGTGGCTTAGTGGTTAGCACGTTGGCCTCTCAGCACTAGGGATTCCCGGTTCGAATCCCCATCTGGGTGGAGTTTCCATGTTCTCCCCGTGTCCGTGTGGGTTTTCTCCGGGTTCTCCGGTTTCCTCGCACAGTCCAAAAACATGGATCAAGTCAATTGAGTTCTCCAGATTGCCCCATATAGAGTGTGTCTGTGTGAGTGAGTGTGTGCCCAGTGATGGATTGGCACCCTGTCCTGGGTGTATCTGCCCAGCGCCCGAAACGTTCTCCGCTTGATGGGCATGGGGAACCCCCCCGCGACCCTAATAGAGGATAAAAGCGGAAGATAATTAATGAATGAATGAATAACATATTAGGATGGCGGCACGGTGGCTTAGTGGTTTAGCATGTTCTCCTCTCAGCACTAGAGATTCCCGGTTCAAATCCTCATCTGGGTAAAGTTTCCATGTTCTCCCCGTGTCCACGTGGGTTTCCTCTGGGTTCTCCGGTTTCCTCCCACAGTCCAAAAACATGGATCACGTTAATTGAGTTCTCCAAATTGCCCCATTGTGTGTCTGTGTGAGTGAGTGTGTGCCCAGTGATAGATTGGCGTCCTGTCCTGGATGTATCTGCCCAGCGCCCGAAACGTTCTCAGCTGGATGGGCATGGGGAACCCCCCCCGCAACCCTAATAGAGGATAAAGCGGAAGATAATGGATGGATATTAGGGGCATCCCTTGGCACATTCACCTCTTAGAGCTGGGTATCCAACTCTGATCTAATCTGGGTGGAGTTTACATGTTCTCCCCGTGTCCACGTGGGTTTTACTCCCACAGTCCCGAAACATGGATTCAAGGTAAAATGTTTGCTTTATAATTGCCCCATAAAGTGTGTATTTATGACTGTGTGGTAGGCTAAGAAACACCCAGGAGCCCCTAGTGAAGAATTCAGCAGTCAAGATAATAAGATGAGATATCATATTAAATAAATATAAAATATTGATGTGGTGATGTCTACAGTACCATAAACAGGACTGCGTGGTTTTAACAGTAATAAATGTTTAGTGTTTGAACAGCGCTGGGGAGGAGACTATTATAAATAACCACATCTGTAAAAGTTTATTTCACTGAAAAAACGTATAACTTTGTGTGGAAAACCATTAATACATTATATTTAAATGATACCTAGAATTATAACCATTTTATTACTTCCATCTTTCTACAACGTATGGTACCCATGTGCTAAACTTCCAGTGAGCTGGAAACAAACATTAAAGCTTAATGAACTAAGCTTGCTGAGATCACAAACGTTGGCATACACCGACACAATGTCAAAGTGAGATTCATTTGTTTAAATTTATAATTCTATTAAAGAATAATTACATGGATAAGTGGCGAGAAGTGAAAATCGTTACATCCGGGTTGGAAAGCTTTGTTTTGACAAAGCTGGTGTAGCTTTAAAGCGATAATTTTATTTTAGGCGACAGGTCTTTCAGAAGTTCCGAACTACTGCAAACATGCTGAGCTTTGCGAAAATAAACCAACGACTGGAATAGGAACAATAACAAAACTCAAACGCAGTTGCCTCCATCATCATCTCTTCTTCCTCTCTTCTTATGACTGTTTGTGTTAAGGGTCACCACAGTGGAAAGATCTGCATATTCGCAGTTTTACAACGGATACCCTTTCTGACACAACCGTCAAATTTAGCCAGACTTGGAACTGATACCTACACCCCTAACGGCTAGAACAAATCACTATATTTAATTTACCTATCGGGGCAGCACAGAGGGCAGCACGGTGGCTTAGTTCGCATCTCAGCGCTAGGGATTCTCGCTTCGAATCCAAATCTGAGTGGAGTTTCCATGTTCTCCCCGTGGGTTTCCTCCGGGTTCTCCGGTTTCCTCCCACAGTCCAAAAAAAACATGGATCAAGGTGAACCGAATTGCCCCATATAGAGTGTGTTTGTGTGAGTGAGTGTGTACCCAGCGATAGATTGGTGACCTGTCCTGGGTGTATCTGCCCAGCGGCTGAGACGTTCTCCCTGGATGGGCATGGGGAACCCCCACACGACCCTAGTAGAGGATAAAGCAGAAGATAATGGATGGTTGGATGGATAGATGGGGTAGCTTTGTGATCCTCTCAGCCCTGGGGATCCAGGTTTGAATCGTAATCTGGGTGGAATTTTCATGTCCGTTCTGTGTCCTTTTTCTGGATTCTTCGGTTTCAAAAACATGGATTCAAGGTAAATTGGCAGCTCTAAATTGCCCCTATTTAGAGTGTGTCTCTGTGTGTGCTCGGCGATAGATTGGCGCCTTGTCCTGGGTGTACTGCTCAGTACCCGAAATGTTCTCCCCTGGATGGGCATGAGGAAACCTCCCTGCAACCCTAATAGAGGATTAAGCGGACGATAATATATGAAGGAATAATGGACGGATGGTGAAATTTACCTATCAGCATGTCCTCAAATGTGGGAGGAAATCAAACACCTCAACCGCATCCATTTAAACACAGGGAGGACATGCACACTCCACACATTAAAGATATATCTGTAGTCACTAAAACATTGTTATTTTCTATTTTTACACAACCTAAAAGATTTAACACATATTCCAAATGTGGCCACATTTTCTAATTATAAATCTGAAATAAACATTGAGGAATTAAATACAGAACCATTGACAAGTTTGGACACACACCCCTTACAGACTGTAGTCTGTTTGTGGTCTACATTACATAATGTCAGTCGCCTTTACTCTGTTTTCTAACATCATTGCTTGATTAAGGGCGTGTCAGTGTGGCTTTGCCATCGTGGTGGTGTGATTCATGTGTGTGTTTATGGTGTCAGGTGCAATAAACCAATCAGCATATCACTTGCAATTCCCTTTAAGAGCTTGGTCTGATTTTGGCGGATTCCTATTTCAACGGCAAAGAGCGAGCAATTATGCATAAATCAATGTTTATAAGGAAACATGCCAAGTGGCTAGTAGTTTACTTATCCATCCATCCACTATCTTCCACTTAATCCTATACTAGGGTCGCTGGGGGGGGGGGGGGTTCCTCATCCCCATCCAGAGGAGAACATTTCAGGCGCTGGGCAGATAAACCAAGGACAGGGCGCCAATCCATCACTGGACACAGACTCACTCGCTCACATTTGGGAAATTTATGTTTTTGGACGGTGGGAGGAACCCACAAGGACACAGTGAGAACATGGTAACCCCAACCAGATTGAGATACGAACCTGGATCCCCAAGTGGTGAACATGCTAACCACTAAGACACTCTGCCGCTTAGTAGTTTATTTAATTGCATCAATAAGATCAAGGCAAATAACTAATTAGATCATTAGACATCAAAATACATATGATACCCATTACATTACATTACATTTGGTCATTTATTGGACGCTTTTATCCAAAGCGACTTACAAGGTGAGCACAGGGTTAATCATAACATCCCTGGAGCAATGAGGGTTAAGGGCCTTGCTCAAGGACCCACACTGGTAACTTCAGTGGACCTGGGATTTGAACCCCCAACCTTCAGATTGATAGCCCAATGCCTTAACCACGGAGCTACCGCGCCATTAATTACCATTAATCTGGATCCATTTACTGGATGGAACCTGGATTTCTATTTGACTGGCAGTCCTGCCGGATGGCCTTAATGGACTTATATAGTTTTCCAATATAATTTTATAATTTTTCCAATTGTTCAGGTCACGGCGGCATGGTGGCTTAGTGGTTAGCACGTTCGCCTCTCAGCACCACTAGGGATTCCCGGTTCGTATCCCCATCTGGGTGGAGTTTCCATGTTCTCCCCGTGTCCGCGTGGGTTTCCTCCAGGTTCTCCGGTTTCCTCCCACAGTCCAAAAACATGGATCAAGGTCAATTGAGTTCTGAAAATCGCCCCATAAAGAGTGAGTATGTGAGTGTGTGTCCAGTGATAGATTGGCGCCCTGTCCTGGGTGTATCTGCCCAGCGCCCGAAATGTTCTCCCCTGGATGGACATGGGGAACCCCCCCGACCCTAATATAGGATTAAAGCGGAAGATAATGAATGAATGAATGAATGTTCAGGTCACCTGATCACTACACAATCTGTACATGGCTGTCCTACGCTGTTGATGCTGCCCGGCCGCTCAAGGACGATGAGTTTAAACCTCGTTCCCATGAATGTAATATGTTTTTTAATAAGCTGATGTCATATTCAATAGAGTTAAAGTATTAGGTCTTTGGGCTCACTGACTCATTTCAATGACTGATGCTCTCTGTGGTTTGTCAAATGTTCCAGTTGTTACGCCGTTAGTCGTTATCTTTTTCCGTCGAAAGAAAATCACATAGGGGAAACATCATGCCCAACATCACTAACAGTGATAACACTATCGAGATTACGTAACTTTACTGCCAGACTATTTTGTTTTATTCTAAATAAACCACTTTATTCCGGGGCACAGTAATTAGATTATAGTAATACATCCATTAACATGTTCCCGTACCATGCCTGAGAGGGGAACGAGAATCCTTGTTTCTCCCACTCGGTTCGATCACAACTTCTTCTTACCCCCTCTCTCTTCTTCTCTACTTTAGACTTTACTTCTTTCTGACCATCGTTCCTCTCCTCCCCTTTTCACTGGCTGCATGTACCATGTTTTTAGGCCAGAAAGGTTGTTTAGAGTTCAGGATATAGCGACAGCCCCCTTTTCACAGTCCAGTCAACCCTGAAGCAGGAAACCAGTGGCCTACAGAGTTTATCCTCCTTTCTGTCCTTGAAATCCTCTCCATGTCTATTCATCAAGCCTGTCATTTAAAGGCCATACGGTTTAAGAGGCCTTCATAAGATTGCTCCACAAACGTGGCCTGCTGCACCATTATTTACCACCGTTACGTTCTCGACGACTTAAATAAAAAGCTCATTTGTCGCTATCCAGAGCGAAGAAGCTAACCCGTATTTGTTTTGCCAATTATTTTAGAAGACATCACTTGGGGAATACATTTCATGGTTGGATGGTAGAGTCCCGTGGATGTTTGTCACACTAACTGTTTCAGGCGCTTGCATATTTGGGGGTGGGCAGGGTGCTCGAGAGACACAGAGAGAGAGAGAGAGATGGAGAGCCTGAGCAAGCGAGCGAGAGTAAAGCCCCTGTCACGCTTGGCCAGCCTCTCGATCCAGAACGGCTCATCAAGAGGCAGTGTGTGTGTCACATTCAAAACCAAGAGAAGGGAGCGAGATACTGGGCATAAACATGTCCTCTTCCGTAGTGCAAAACAAATTGTGACATGTGGAACGCTTGCATGGTCTGCTTGAGTCGTCAGTTACACCCTCCGAAACAGGTGTAGCACGAGGCATTCGCACTTGTCAAACAAAATGGCAATAAATGTCTCATTTGTTAGAAAGGATATGTATTTTAAGCAAGTCTAGGGTTATTTTGGTGACACTTCCTGACTCTATAACATAATGGTTATAATCATAATTGTACTTCTGAGTATTTCCTTTGTATATTTGGTAAAGTGTTTGTGGTGTGCGAAGCCTAACCATCAACCAGCTACTTTAAATGCAAACCTGTTTAAATCTAATGCATGCTTGCAAATGTACAAGGTGTGTACATGAACGTGATCAAGTTAGTGTGCCTGTGAGTGCTTGTTCCTGTTAATGTGTGTGTGTGTGTGTGTGTGTGTGAGCATGTCTTTATGTGTGTATTTGGCTGTTCCTGTCTCTGGCCTGGCTCTTTTTCGCCGCCTTTCTCTGCCTCTCTAGCTCTCTGCAATAACAGTGCTGACCTAGATTCAGTGTGTTCAGGGCTGCTTGTGGAATTTTACAGAGGCCTGTCCGCCAGACTGAAATGCAGGCAGAAAACCATGACTGGGTATTTTTTCTTGCATAGTTATTTAAACTTTTGCATATTTCAACCAACAACCAAATGAAGAGGTTTGAATTACCACTAATAAAATGACTATGTAAATCACTGTGCTCATTAAAAGCAACTTTTGTGCCTCCTCCCAAAAAAAAGGCACAACGAAGCGGGGAGGTAGGAGTTGAAGGAAGCGGAGAGAAATTTCGATGGGTTTCATATTACATGCCGTACAGCGTTACCTGCACTGATAACTTTAACAAAGCGTGAGGGCACGCCGCTCAGTTTTTCTTTATTTGAACGTACCTGGCTTCTTCAGCATGCATTATTCAACTAGGAAATAATTTGAAGCTTTCTGATGAACTCCGGCTGAAGGAAATGTCACGGCACAGCGGGATTAAGACGATGCTTTTCGTTTATGTCAAACTCGAGCCTAAAGAAAGAAAAAAACGAAACATCTCTTTATCTCCTTCACCTGTTATTTCATTTCCATTGAGGTTTATTTCCAAGTTACTAATGACTTTTTTTTTTTAAAAAGTAACACTTTTTTGGTTTGCTTTACAGGTTTGGCGATGGGGTCTAAGTGTCCAAAATGGACGGCAGAGCCCCAATCCACACCAGCATTCCACAATTGGAGTTAAATGAACAGTGCCTGGATAGCTGCTTTTCACACACGAGGACTCAATGCAACGTTCATCTAGGAGTCATAAGGATCACAGCGTATAGAGTCGACTTCCAGACGTTGCTGTTTTCATCACTGGACTCTCCTCCGCTGCGTGCACACCAGTCTTTGACCTCCCTGTGTTCAATAGTTTTGACCGTTCTGAACAACATCTACTGGACCTGTTTGCTCCTGTGTGAGGTGGCCATCCTCAAAACGTGTCTTACAGAATCTCAGGAGTACACTCAAATGAAACAGATATATAAACAAATGAGAGGAGACAAGATGGGGGAGGGGACGGATGAAGTGGATGGGACCAAGACGACGCGAATATCTTTAAGTTTTCCCATCAGTGCCGGGCTACCTGGTTTCTCGGCAGAAAAGCATCGCTCTATGATTCATACTCCTGCCTCTTCAATCACATTTGACAGGGATGCTTCAAACAGCACTGCGTGGAAGGAGGAATCTCACCGAGAAAAGCTGATGTCTAAGGGATCGAAGTCGGACCACCTGTCCTGCACTTCCTCCACTCGGACCACTGACTTGATTGCACCTGTAAGTAAGAACTGCAAATCCTCTCTCAAGTCTTTTTCCGTGGCGGGTAACGGATCCCATTTTCCAGCATCTGCTATACACACGTCTGCCAAAATGGACTTCGCAAGAGACACATCTGGAACTAGTGCGTCTAATGACTACCCGGAGCACTCGACAACAGAGACTGCACATATTTTATTCAACCTGAGTGCAAGAGCCTACCAAAGTCAGGTGACAAAAGACATGGAAATCTCCAAGGGCAAGAAACGCAAAGGAAACAGCCTACATGTTGAGCTGAGCCTTCCTCTTCCCAGCATCAACCCACCCTCATCTTCCACAAGCCCTCCTCCTCTTTCATCATCATCTGTTTCTCCCCTAACTCTTCCCACTTCCTCCTTCCATGACTCCTATAAGGCAGTGCCAAAACCTGAACTGCTGTGTGGGGTGTGCCACCGTCTGTTTAGTACCGCCTCATCCCTCACAGTACACATGCGGCTTCATCGTGGGGGACGACTTCTCAGCTGCCGCCATTGTGGAAAAGTCTTCATTCATAATAAAAGGCTGCAGTCCCATGAGGCCACTTGTCGGCAGGCGCTGCCAGCCTTCCCAGTTCAACCTAAAGAGGAACCATTGGAAGAGGGAGAATTGGAGAACTCAGCCAAGATTGCAGAGCCGGAGCAACTTGGAATAGATGGAGAACCCGAACAGCCCATAAAGAAGTCACGAGGCCTTCATGGGCACCATGCTCGGACGCTGTCTCAAAGTGAGGGCCTCCGAGGTGAAGATCACTTTATAAAGGTTGTTGATGGACATATAATCTACTTCTGCTCAGTGTGTGAACGTTCCTACATGACACTGTCAAGCCTCAAACGGCACTCTAATGTGCACTCCTGGCGTCGAAAATATCCATGCCACTATTGCGACAAGGTCTTTGCTCTGGCAGAATACCGCACAAAACACGAGGTGTGGCACACGGGTGAAAGACGATACCAGTGTATATTTTGTTGGGAGGCCTTTCCTACTTACTACAATCTGAAGACACACCAGAAGGCATTTCATGGCATCAGTCCTGGCCTTATCTCCAGTGAAAAAGACAGCCAATGGTGGCTACAAGCAAAAGGTTAACGCCCTCAAACTCTACCGTCTACTTCCTATGCGCTCTCAGAAACGTCCCTATAAGACATATAATCAAGCCTTAGCTGAAGGATTATTCAAACCTGACTCTTCAATAAACCCAACGCTGGGCTGTGGCATCCCTTCAGCTCTGGACGCAGATGAACTGGAGTCCTTTCTCAAGGATTTACATCCACAAGGAATTAAGCCTGATCCTGACAAACTACTTGTCAATATTGACACCGAGCAGGGCAAGAACCAGTCTTCACCCCACAATGATCTACCAGAAGACTGTGAGATGGAAGGACCAGATCTACATTCATCTGGTAGCAGCAGTGGAAAGGCCAAAACTCTTAAGGACTCGGAAGCAGCGGTGTCTTCTGTCATTACATTTGGGCGTAGTAAACCGTCGGTCATCATGCATGGCACAGCATTACCGTCTTCTGTCATTGTTCCGAAAGATAAGTCACCCTCTGGAGATGAAAGCACTCCCCATGAGAACAGTCAAGCAATAGATAAGACTTTGCAAAAGACTTTCAGAAAGCACAGTCAGAAAGAACACACGCATGCACATAATAGGTGGAATACAATGAGCTTAAGCACAGAAGTCTCAAAAGTCCAAAAAAGAAAGGAGAAGCTTCACAAGGCACGGAAAAAGAGTGAATCAAGTAAAGTCGTTCCCATATCTGTGGACTCTGAGGTTAAAGGGAGTGGCCCTCTGTGTCAGATCACTGTACGTATAGGGGAGGAGGCTATTGTTAAAAGAAGTATTTCTGAGACCGACCTTATGAGGGACAAAAGTTCATCCCTGCGTAAAGAGAAGAAAAGCCACTGCTTACAAGGCGACCAGAGAGAGCAACGACGTGCCCATGCACACCGTAAACACCACGGTCACTGCAGTACCGGACAAGACATGAGAAAGAGGGAACTCAAATGGAAAAACTCAAGACCAGCAGGCAAGTATTTTTTCCGACAGGAAGTTAGAGAGGACAGAAATGACCAAGATGGGGAAGACAACCTGTGGAGACCCTATTATTCTTATAAACCCAAGAGAAAGGCCATGCATATACAGAAGATCAAGAGCTGGCAACGCAAAATGCACTACAAACGATCTCTGCGATTGATGAAAAGAGCAGAAAGACTTATGAATCATGTCAACAAAAAGGATGAGAACTTAAAGGAAGAACAAAAGGAAGATGTTGAGGAGAAAGCAAAAGAAGAAGTTACGCTTACAACTGAAAAGGAGGAGGAAGAGAAGGAGGCTACTGAAAAGCTGGACCCCTCTTTAGCTTTACCAGCAGCTTTATCTCAGCCTTCTCTAAATACCCAAAATGCAGTTTCCTCTACCACCAAACAACATTGGCCTGGGGACCAGGCCTGTCAATGTGGATCTTGTGGTCGCTGGTTCTCCAGTTCAAGAAAGCGAGACAAGCATGAATTGACACATCTGTTTGAGTTTGTGTGCCTCCATTGCAGAGCTCCGTTCCCCTCTCAGACCAAATTAGAAGAACACCAGAGGCTGAGTCATCCAAAAACCAAACCTACATCTACCTCTGCCCCGTGCAACTCCGAGTCATTAAACAAAGAGACTGCAATGGAGCATGAAGAAAGTGGAAATGCGTCAAACTGGAGGTTTTTGGAAAAGGGCAGTCCAGTTCGTTTGGGTAGAAGGCCCTTGACTAGATATACCTGCTCACAGTGTGATAAAGTATGCAAGACTTCTGCGGCACTCAACTGCCACATGAAGCGGCATGAGCTAGGAATCGCTACCGAGGCCATTCAGCAAATGCAGGACGTGAGTCATAATTCAGGGGTAACTAAGGTAGACAGCATCCGAAGGAAAGAAGCTGACATAACAGGAAGGCATGCACAACCCATACCCGTTATAAACTATCCCAAAACAACTTCTCAACCCATAGAGCTCCAGGTTGGTAAAAGCAGTGAAGGGGACCAAAGAGTGGGGATGTATGAATGTCAAAAACTAGCAACTACTGACAAAATCCAAATCTCACAGATAAATACAGCAGCCTCCCCAATTCGGGTCAGTCCAACTCCAGAACAGTCGACGGTAGTCTCCTCTCGTGTCCCGAGTGTACTGGTGATGAATGGCTCAGAGTGCCTGGACTTCCGAAGCCCGGAGAAAAAGAGTCTGGATGCTCACGACCAGAGAAAATGCATCACACCGACCGACAGACAAGGACAAGTATGTAAAGTGCAAATATCATCAAAGCTTAAAACAAATGCAGATCCCTCTATACCCATGACATCATCACACGTCAAGGTGAATCATGAGGTGGATAGAGGTCTACAAAGACAAAGGGATATACACGCAAGTGAGCCCTTAAGAAGGACACCAGAGGTTCAAGATCTTCGAATACCTAGAGCTGCTTGCAGTCTCCAAGCCGAAGACTTGTCCATGCAGACTATACTGGCAAGGGAGCGGGAGCTTTCCCATCAAGTTCCCTACCAACACACAGCCAACAAGTCTCGAGCAACGGAAGAAGTCGTGCTCAAAGTACCCAAAGAGGAACCGCTGAGTCCAGTGCCCTCACCCACATGCTCAGTCATTCAAACCACTCAGAAAAGACCCATTCAAACGCAGTCACAGTCCCCATGTCACTCTCCAGCTCCATTAAACCTACAGTTACGACCACATTATGAGTCACACCAAGCACATAAAGGCATGCACAGTTCCGAGAAACAAAGATCGAAGCTTTCGAGTTCGAACCAGGGCATCAAGCTTGCATCTTCCATGCTACACTGCACCCCCAGGTGCCCCATTCAGTGCCAGAGACAAAGAACAGCACCTCTTCAGCGGCACGAGACGCCTGTAGAGAGTCGGTTTGCCCTGTGCAAGACTTTGCACTTCCATTGAACTTACCAGGAGGATTCTGCTCTGGCAAAAAACAGGAAGACCAGATCCTTATGTCTTACCCACCTACGCCGCTATCGTTTGGAGCACTGGGAAAAATGGTACCACATACGGACTCAACAAAACTGCCATTTTACCCAGACCCCTATCAGCTACTCTATGGCCCACAGTTACTACCATACCCATACAACCTTGCAGCTCTGCCTATGGCTTTCAATATGATGGGCTCAGGGGACAAAGTAGAGCCTTTGCCCTTTTTACCCACTCTTTACAATTACGCTGCAGTAGGAGCCCCTTTCCCAGGATCTGTGCCCCACCCTTTAGTAATAAACCCCAGCCTATACAATAGTAGCCGTAGCACAAAGCAAGACAGTGACAACTCATGAATATATGTATGGACACCATTAAGGGGATAACGTATAGCTTCAACCAGACCTTGGACCAGACCTTGGACTGATGACTTATTATTGCTGTGTTAACTGAACTATGTGCACCAACTTTTGTCTTTTTTTTGCAAAGTAGCAGAACATAGGCATATGTAGGAATTAACGGTAGAAAAGTAATGGTGAGGTGCTTCGAAGGTAGTACATCCCAATGCAGTGGGAGTTAGACCTGTCCAAACCTTTCCCTTGCCATTGGCAAAACGCACCTCTGACAAACCACTCCTCAGCAATCTAGGAAAGTTAGAGCTTTGTAATTCGTCCTCTCAGATTTGTTTATAGTATCAAGTAGAACCAAGTGATCAGAAGAGGTAGCGGGGCGTATTTCCAGGAAAAAATGTCACTTGTACATTTTACTAGTGACAATATACCTATAATGGATGTCTTTAGCACTGATGTATTGTTTTTGCTTATATTAATGATATAGGGGATAAGCTCTTTATGGCAAAAAGAATATGTCTTTAAAGGTTAGAAAATAAATAACACACAACCCATTGAAGGAAAAACAATATTTCATACAGGTTTCATGAATGTGTGTGTGTGTGTGTGTGTGTGTGCATTTTACTTGATCATCATGCATGTGGTTTGGCCATCACAGCATTACACAAGGTTAGGTTATGTATTTTCAGTACTGCCTTTGATATGTGTATCAGCCGTAACATGTGCTTTGTGTGTGTGTCGAGACATTTTGAGGGTGATACGTGCATGCACTGTTATAGCCAGCAACATTTGTGCCATCTTAGCATCCAGGAATTCCATGGGGACAGCAAGTATATAAGCATCATTCCGAGACAAGTGGCTCCAACTTTCAAAATGTAGAACTAGATACGGTTAGAGCTAGACACCTTTACCATACTACATGGGTGAAGTTTATTAATATGTGATGTCATGCTACTAGCATTATGGTTGCTTGGGGACTTTGAATTAATGAGGTAACAGAGTGGTTTCAACAAGTTGTGTACATTTTTATGGTTTTGTTTTTTAGAACGTAGTGGACAATTTGGTTGAAAACTGAACAACTGGACACATTTTTATATCCGCGTATATTCAGTACTGGTCGGTAATTTTCTTCTGATTTCTAGTAAAGTACAATTAGTGGCCTTCTCCTCCCCAGTGCCCCCTGGTGTCTAGCAATGACGCCATTTACTTAGAAATCTGAGCGAGACGAGAGTTAATCAGCGAATGAGAGTGATTTGACGAGAAGTGTAGGGTGGTGTGAGTCAGATACTGCCTATGGAAGAAACCTCCATTATAGAGTCAGTTTAACGGAGAGGAGAGACGTGGTCATGAGAAGTCTGTTATGAGAAAGCCAAGGGTTACGTAGGCTCGTGACATTCGCGGCGACATAAACAGCAGGATTCCCGTCAGCTGCTCCTGACGTTTGCGTATTTGGGCCTGAGCTCAAATGTTAAGGTGAAAACACACCCACTGAGCTGGAGTGACCCGAACACTCCATAGGACTTTCCTGTTTTTGTATCTTTTTTGAACGATATTATTTGTTTATTTGACATATGTTTCCTTTTGATAGAGAGACATGGATTGTGCTTGAAGATTGCCATTCAAGTTCACATACACATGAATGTAACTTTAGTCCTGAGGTTTTTAAATGAACAGTAAGGGTAGATGATTCTGTCTTCAGACTTGAAGAATTAACATGTAACTATGAACCGCTATGAGGTATTCACATATATACAGTAGTCTTAGAAACATGTCTAGGAACTTGGATTCAATATAACCATAACGCATGAGCAACACTCGCTTTTTCATTATCTCTGCTATTCTCACATCAGTTCTCCCTTTTCCATGAGTGGTTCTCTTTAGTTTTCAGTTTTGCTGCTAGTATGCTTGAAATACTACCTGTTGTCAAGCTATATATTTTACATTAACCTTTTTCGTTATCGTTCTAAACCTGAAACCAAAAAAAAGAGCAGCACCAGCGTGCTTCATTTCTCGTTCTTGATCGCAGCAAATGCTGTGCATATACAAATATCTCATACTCAGTCCTCACTCCATGCCCTTTACCTTGAATTGACCAAATTTTATCCTTTTCAAGTGAGTGTGTGTGAATCTGTGCAATGAAGCCGTAGCACTGTATATTTCCAGAAGGTAAAACACAATGAGAAGATTTGTTGCTTTACTGTAATTGGATGTAGGTACATGCCTTTAATGTAGTATGTGTAAAAAGTGTGTGTGTGTGTGTGTGTGTGTGTGTAGGCACTTGTGAGGAAAAGGAAAACCAAAAACGAGTACTGTATCCCTTGAGGCTCGCCACCAAACCAGTGTTTGGTTTTGGACCCCAAACAACCCCTTATTTTTATTTTCCCATTGCACACTTTTCTCATGAGCAGTGTTGGGTTGTAACAAATGCAAAATCTGGATTTTGTAATTACATTAAAGTGGAGCATGATTGAAAGCATATGCAATCACAAAATTTTTTAAGGCTTCGTTTAATACGTAAAAACAAAGAAAAACAACCTATTCATTCATAAATCAGTGGCTTGTTCATAAAAAAAACCCACTCATTTTATTTAATCTATTTTCAAATATATCTAGTTATCAAAGTTCATAGTTTAAATACCTGCCCTAATGAAATGGGCCCTAAAAAATTATTGGATATTTATTGTTATTGTAAAAAAAAAAAAAAAAGTATTTGGTTTATTTTAAGACACAAAGTCATCAAAAAAGTATAAATCTGATTTCATGCTTATAAGTGTACCAGCTATTAATAAATATATCAAATTTAAATATACCGACTAATACTTAATTGCATTTGCAAATTTTCCCAACACTGCTCATGTGCACTTGGAATACAGCTCACATAATTTACTCCATTCCTAAGTCAAGTTGGAATTAAATTAATAAAATCAGAAAGTCAGATATCTCAGAACAAACTAATAAAAAAAAATACAAAACAAACTGCCTTAATGACAGATGATTTATGCCTGAAAAGGTCAAAATAAGCTACAATGACCACGAAAAACTGAATTTTAAGCACTTTACCAAATTACTGAACCAAATCATTATCATTTTTTTTTTTTTTTTTTTTTTGTGAGGAGTAACCTTCTCGTTCACAAACCTCGTTCACCACCTTATTCCAGCCATTCCGAACAGCAACCGTCATTCAAATTCTTTCCAGGAAACAAGTTGTGTTTGCTTGATACATGCCACTATGTCTGGAGACATTCCAAAATACGGTCAAAGCCTTGCGTTGCGCGTGTTTCGACAGAAAGCAAAAACTGAAGGAAATGTGTTAGTGGATGCAACGTTTCAGAGGGCCGACCACCCCACATCGGCTTAGTTTAATGCTGGCCTTTAAAACACACACATTTCACCCAGGTCCATCTAACAAAAGCTCCTACTACCCATTTCAACTTCCTGTCCGAAGTGGCTAAATCTATTATCAACACATTTTTCAACACAAGTCATAGTCGTAGGCATGTGATGGATTTGTCCAGTATTGTAAAAATGTACATTTGCAACTGTGCCATTGTTTTAGAGCTTCACGTTCGGCCATGTTTCTTGGAGTGTTTTAATAGGTTCTGTTGTTTCTTCTTGACTTTGTGACCATTTCACATAAAACAACTGTTAGCACATTACATGAAATCTGCATTTTGTTTCTGTTTATTCAGTTTCCTGCTCTAGTTCTCTTGTCTCCTCTGTCCATGCTACAACCATACAATAAAGTATTAACCTGATGACCTGATGAAGAGTTGTGAATAAATTCTATTGTCTGCACAAGCTACAATTACACTCATTTGACCATTTTTAATTTATATAAGATTTCACATTTAATTTTCAACTTTTATTATATAAAAATTCAAATGGATATTCATGATTATGCAACTTTTTGGGTACGAGATCTGATGTGTTCTATAATTATTTGTACGGTTATAAATATCAGATAATTCATACTCTGTATCTACAGATTTCTATGTTCACACTTTAATCAATAACTTTGTATAAATGTCCCAAATACAGTAAAAAATTAAATTTTTAAAAATGCATAAAATAAACTACATATTTGATAAAACTATAGATTGATTAAATAATTTATTTTCTAAGAAACATACAAATTAAATTTAAAAACATTTCAAAATGTAATTAAGAACTACATAAAGATAATAATTGTACTTAAGCCTTAAAAATCTTAAAAACTCCAAGTGTTAACGTGTATTACGGTAATCATTTGCAGATTTACAAAAGGATAAAAATATCCTTTTATAAATTATTATCCTGTTTTATAATAACTTTTAGTGTCAAATAATTTGTTCTATGTTTATCAGTCAATGTTCTATGATTATATTTTCGAGTATAAAACAATTTCTTATTTTATTATAATAAATCATATTTATCATCAATAGCCTGTTAAGCACTAGGCTCCAATGAGTTCATTGCCCTTATTAAAAAGATTTGCATATAATGTAATTGATTTATACCATTTATTACAATTCACTTTCTATAACCAAATCAAATCAAATCACATATGGTCTATCATTTATTATATTTTTATTTGGTTATTTGGTCAAATCTTATTCTAGTTTTTTTTTTTTTTTTATAGAAATGAACTATTTAATTTGCCTAATACATTTCACATAAAATAAATGAATACAAAAAATCATGAATAAATAAATAAAATATTGCTGTTTTATATTTGCAACGTTAAATATAAAACTGTGACCTTTGTCTAGATGTCTGTAGCAAATAAGTTAGAATTTTACCATTAAAACTTTTGAAAAGACTCATTAAAGTTTATGCTTAAAGAGAAAGTAAATTTGGCTTTGATGAAAACATTTCTAATAGTTTTACTTTATACAGGCGATTCAACAACGTAGCAGTAATTTATTTTAGCAAAATGTAATGAATAAATAAATAAAAAGAAATGTCACTCAATATTTAGCTATTTATCTTTAAAAACGTTCTTTAAAGTTAACCTCTAAATTATGTTTTTGAAATGTTTTCAGACATTTAAATGATAGATTACAAGGGCTAATAAGTGTATAAAAGATATATTTTTTTTAAAAATAGCCAGATTTTTCCCTAAATTTTGACTGAATGGCACTAATTAAATATTGATTCCTTTATTTTTAATTAAAAAAAAAAACGTTTTGATGAAATTAACATTTTGAAAAATAAATACTATTTTCAATGTGCCAGTACTTTGTAAGACCCACATTTTTATGTTTATTTCCCAAATAGGTTAAATTAAGTCAAATCTGTACATTTTTCAGTGCATTAAAATGTCATGGTTCCTTAATAATAATAAATAACTTGACCGCGGTGACCAAGCATTTGGACTGTATACCAGACAGGTTGAAATGTGCAGAAAAAAAGTGAGTGTTGAGTAAATGTACGGATAAAACGTACAGTGAGTCTGTAGGAACAAGTAAAGCACACCCACACACACATTCTGCACTCACACACACACACACACCATGCATGTAACGGACCGGAGCAGACAAACAAGCATCAGCCGCCTCTCAAAGGTCATTTATCAAGCAAACAGAAATGAAAAAGTTTGTGAATGTTCAGGTTTTTCCGGAATAAGCATCTAAAGACCAGCGTACATTAATTGATATTGAAGCCAACATTATAATGTTCTTTGAAACAAACTGAAGAATTTGTGTTTATAAGTTTACAGAATAATATATACAACACATTATAACCAATCAAAAATAACATTCAGTGGGTGAATCTCATTATTTACAGAGATGATCAATACAAGACCTTTTACATCATTTTTCCACATGCTGTAATCTAACAAGCTGTACCAACATTATTTTTTACCTTTGAGGTTTTATTTTTTTAGTAAATATTCAGACACACTTTCAAATACTTTGACAGTCCCACCTAAACAAACAGTGTGTAATCGATATGTGGATTCGGTATTAAATTGGCACCTGATTTTTCGGGGTAGTTGAGCAGTGCAAAAGTCAGACGGAAAGCCACCATACATAGTGTGGCTTAGAATTTGTAGATTAATCAAATTAAATTGCATATTTATTTTTTAATGCCATATAGCTCTTCTGTCTAACTTAATCTAAAGATGGTCTATCTTCGGAAAGTGGCTTTTTTTCTCTTTTTGTGTCATTGCTGCAATTGGTCTTGCTTAATTTCAGCAGGCAAAGTAAGTAATGACTATCTGTGTACTTTGTGTGTGTGTGTGTGTGTGTGTCAGACCTGTTTGTGCAGTTTTTAGATTATTTATTATAATAAGTGTGTTTTTTTATGAACTAGTGCTTTAAAATAGTGTGACTTAAGGTCTGTAGAGCTCTTCTAGCTCGTCTTTTTATTTTTTAATGTTGATTTAATTTTAAAACAATGAGTACAGATATAAAGTAGGCATTTTTTATTGTAATTTGAAGTTATTTTCTTGTATAACGGATTTGGTAGGAACGACACATTTTTTATATAGGCTTTTAAAAATAACAAGAGCAAAGTGAAGAATGTTGAACTTTTTTTTTCAATGACTATAAATATGTGGTAGATCTATAAAAACTAGATAGCAGAGAGCAGTGTGGTATTTGTATAGCTGTGCAGAGAACTGGATACCGGTCTTCGTGTGTGATGTTAAATAAAAGCCATGTTTGTGACCCTACCATGTATTTTTATTTAAGATGTCAGGGAGTGGGGTCATCAATCTTAGCCACATATCATCACCCTGGGTACCATATATGCACATAAGTGCAAATCTTTCCAACATTTTAAGGTCAGTTTTCATTATTTACACACTGTTTTTGTGCTTATCTCTATGTACAAAATGTTAAAGTAATTTAATCCAGGACATTAGATAATATATACACTGTTAATAGTTATAATGTTGTATGACCTGCAGCATCACGTCCAACTTTGAATTACGGACCTTTGATCCGGAGGGAATTATATTCTACGGCGACACTAAGAATGGGCAGGACTGGTTTGTGCTGTCACTGCGCGACGGGATCCCTGAAGTGCAGATAGGCAAAGCCAACATCCTGCTCAGTGTGAAGGGAGGACCCAAACTAAATGATGGAGCATGGCATAAAGTATGCAACAGATGCACCTTTTAAAAATATATAAGTATATAGGAATCACCAGTATCTTGGAATTACTTTATTAATCCATTATTTAAAATTAACTCAAAGTGCCCTATTTTGCCTAGTGTACAATCACACACACACACACACACACATAAACACACATAGACAAACACACACAGTGCCATTTTTACCATTCTAGTTCCCTACATATCCAGCTTCCACCCCTTCCAACCCAACAGATGAACTCTTTTTAAAATACACAGTACAGCTACAGGTGTGCAAGACTCAAATTAAAGCAGACATGGAAGACCTGTGTTTGCCCCTTACATGAATCAAACCTAGGAATTTTTTGCCTGAAGGTGGACGCCCTAACCTAACCTAACCTAACCGCTGCACCACCACACAGAAGAAAGAACCTGAAAGCTGAAATGAATTCTAAACATATTTTAGCTTGACACATCAAGCCTACAGTTCATTTACAGTTCCCAAACTAAACTTTATAGATAAATTAATGTTAGGAATACTGATTAGTTGCTCTATGGATTATCTGAGGGTCTTTAAATGAGGAAAAACATATGGGGGCATCTAATTAACATCAATCAAGTCTTCACTTCTTGTTTGATAAAACTTTTGTTCAATATTTTTCAGATTGAGTTGAGCAGCGAGGGCAAGTATGTGATTGTGGGAGTAAATAATAAAGTGGAGCTAGTGGTCGGTATGGAATCGGACCAGACTGAGGATGTGATGGTTGGGAAAATTAGACTGGCTCTTGGAGGAATGATGGTGGACAAAAGCAAGTTGCTGCATCTGGTCAGTTTATATCCATGTTGGATACATTTATATAAGTTTTATAGACTGGTAGTGAATTTTTTTATCTTGAAGCAAGTTGGCTGAACTAACATGCTCTTATGTAAATTTTAAACACCCCTCTGTCAATAACGTACCACCTCATTATATAAAATATGTTATTAAACTTTGCCATTAAATGCTGCGTAACATTTATAATAAACATTCTCTTTCAGTTTAAGCCAGAGCTGGATGCATGTATAAGAAAAGGCAACTGGCTGAATCTAAGCAGCCTCTGGGAATCAAACTGGGAACCCTCACCTTGCTTTTCGGAGATCAAGAAAGGTATTTACTTCCAAGGCACTGGATTAGCTCTCTTCAATTCATCAGGTGAGTTATAATCCTTTTTAATGTGTCTGTAAGAGAACATGAGACAATTTTAAAATACCTCATTTTCAGTAAGAAAATAAAGATGATTTTATTATCACAACCTTATTAACCACAGCATGTATCTGTAAAAGAGGAGCGTCAGTATATACCACAGTTACATCAGAGCATCTGGGAAAAGCAGTTCCACATATTTTTTTAATGTTCACTCTTAATGTCTGATGGTAAAACGTCTAGATTTATATTTAAATGTAATATTATATGCACTGGTATAGAACCTAATGTCACCTACATCTTGTACAGCAGTCCTTTAATTCAAGTTTAATGTAACATCAAGCATACATCACTAACAAAGCATATCAAGAATTAAACAATCATACAGTCTTTTATATAAAAATACAAGATTTAAAGAAACGCATTCCCAAGTTTATGAGTGACACCATATACCAATCTTTTGTATTAGTGGTTGTTTTGGAAAAAGGTGAAAGGTGAAGAGAGGAAACCTGATTTATTTATAGCCCAAGTTATTCGAAACACTGCCTGGTTTCTACCCACGTTGTCCATTTGATCAGTTTCACCTAGCATATGGACACACTTTATAGTTTTGTAGTTACAGACTTTGTTTGTCCCTTTTACTCTGTTCTTTAATTATTAAATCTCTAGTTTTAAGAATGAATTTAGGATCACACCATGACAATACAGTGGAGCAGAGCAGTAGCCATGCCACACATTAAGGGAACCAAATCAAGTGTGGGGGTCATTCAGGGCTTCATTGCTTCAAGGACTGACAGACACCTAAATGAGACCCTACATTAACATTAGTTTTACATATGTTACAATTGTTAATCACTGTGTTAAGGGTGTTGATAGTGTGGTTAAGGTGTAGGACTATCAATCTCAAGGTTGGGGGATTAAGGGCGGCACGGTTGTTTAGTGGTTAGCATGTTCTCCTCTCAGCTCTAGGGATTCCCGGTTGGAATCCCGATCTGGGTGGAGTTTCCATGTTCTCCCCATGTCTGCGTGCCTCCCACAGTCCAAGAACATGGATCAAGTCAATTGAGTTCTCCAAATTGCCCCATATAGAATGTGTCTGTGTGAGTGAGTGTGTGCCCAACGATGGATTGGCGCCCTGTCCTGGGTGTATCTGCCCAGCGCCCGAAACATTCTCCCCTGGATGGGCATGGGGAACCCCACCGCGACCCTAATAGAGGATAAAGTGGAAGTTAATGGATGGATGTTTTGATTAATATTTTTTCACATACGTATGTATAAAGAGAGGTCGGCACTGTGTCTTAGTTGTTAGCATGTTCTCCTCTCAGCACTAGGGATTCCCGGTTCGTAACCCCATCTGGGTGGAGTTTCCTTGTTCTCCCTATGTCTGCGTTGGTTTCCTCCGGGTTCCTCCCACAGTCCAAAAACATGGATCAATCTATTGAGTTCTCCAAATTGCCCCATATAGAGTGTGTGTGTCTGTGTGAGTGTGTGTGTGCCCAGTGATGGTTGGCGCCCTGTCCTGGGTGTATCTGCCCAGCGCCCGAAACGTTCTCCCCTGGATGGGCATGGGGAACCCCCCCCCCCCCCTCGACCCTAATAGAGGATAAAGTGGAAGTTAATGGATGGATGTTTTGATTAATATTTTTTCACATACGTATGTATAAAGTGTTTTGTGCGGGATTTGGGGTAAATTAAATGTACTTTGTGTCAAAGCAAAGCAAAATCTAAGAAATTTAACCAAAAAGCAAGTTCTCATTGAGCAGGCTTTATAAACAGGCTGAGCCTGAGGAACCTGAACTCGTGAGTCTCTACTCATGGTCTGTTAGGACGTCTCCTATTCCCACACATGCGTCATTACGGACGGTGTTGACGCACAGTGAAGTGCACTCGATCGTGGGAGTGCGCAGGGGACTGGTCCACAAATGAGACACAGCACGTAACCGGGACGTCACCTCGCTGCTGGACTTTGATCACGACTCCTCAACAGGGAGTCCTCGAACTTCCATTGAACCGTCAAAAACGATGAATAAGCGAATAAAAAAAAACGACATGTTAATCATTTATTCATTCGAAATCGGCGGCTGTTATGCAAAAAAAAAAAAAAAAAACTCACGACTAAGTGAAAACAGGAGTGTCCCGCTGTTTTCACCACGGAATGGACACAAAGCTGAAAGGTTCCGATTAACTGGTTTATTATTATTAATAATAATAATTCATTCATTCATTATCTTCCCGCTTTATCCTCTATTAGGGTCGCGGGGGGTTCCCCATGCCCATCCAGGGGAGAACGTTTTGGGCGCTGGGCAGATAGACCCAGGACAGGGCGTCAATCTATCGCTGGACACACACTCACTCACACAGACACACTCTATATGGGGCAATTTGGAGAATTCAATTGACTTGATCCATGTTTTTGGACTGTGGGAGGAAACCGGAGAACCCGGAGGAAACCCACGCGGACACGGGGAGAACATGGAAACTCCAACCCAGATGGGGATTCGAACCGGGAATCCCTAGTGCTGAGAGGAGAACATGCCAACCACTAAGCCACCGTGCCGCCTATTAATAATAATAATAATAATAATAATAATAATAATAATACATTTTATTTATAAGCACCTTTCAGAACACTCCGCTGTTTTCGCCACGGAATGGACACAAAGCTGAAAGGTTCCGGTTACCTGGTTAAAATAATAATAATAATAATAATCATTCATTCATTATCTTACACTTTATCCTCTATTAGGGTCACGGTGGGGTTCCCCATGCCCATCCAGAGGAGAACGTTTTCGGGCGCTGGGCAGATACACCCAGGACAGGGCGTCAATCTATCACTGGGCACACACTCACTCACACAGACACTCACTCTATATGGGGCGATTTGGAGACCTCAATTGACTTGATCCATGTTTTTGAACTGTGGGAGGAAACCGGAGAACCCGGAGGAAACCCACGCGGACACGGGGAGAACATGGAAACTCCACCTAGATTGGGATTCCAACCGGGAATCCCTATCGCTGAGAGGAGAACATGCTAAACCACTAAGCCACCGTGCCGCCCGTAATAATAATAATAATACATTTTATTTATAAGCGCCTTTCAGAACACGTCACTTTACAGAAATAAGATAAATAAGAATAAAGTAAGCTTTGACGTGACGGTGGTCATTGTGCTCCAGGGATACAGTTTAAAACATGTATATAAACAAGTATATATAAACATATATAAGTATACATAAAATTATATAAGTATATATATACATAAAAATTTATATATATATATATATATACATATATATATATATATATATATATATATATATATATATATATATATATATATATATATATATAAAATAACGACTGGATTTGTTCGAGTTTTAGCTCGTAAGACGAGCTCAAGGAGCGCCATCTGCGGTACAACAAACTGCCCCAATTCTAAAAAAATAAAGACAAAAGTGAAAAAAAAAAAAAAACATTTTATTTAAATTTAAGGTCCATTTCCACTTATTTTCATTGAATTCAGATCAGATAAGATAAGATAAACCTTTATTTGTCCCACAATGGGGAAAATTCACAGGTTTAAGCGTTAAAATGGACACGCTCACAGAAAATACAAAATATTTCAGTATTAAAAATTGTTATGGCGACATATCCCAAAGGTTCATTAAGAGCAAGTCATATTTAAATTAATTTGAATAAGTGAAAGAGTGTGAAACTTTACCAAATGTAAATTCAGCAAGCTGTCGTTTAAGCTGCCAAACGCAAGATCACGACAAAAAGAGGCCATGGTTGCAAACGTTTGTTAAACAGCGCCATCTAGTGTCCGGTCCTTTAGTGAAAATGTCAAAATCTATATCCGTCTGTGTACAAATAATCAGTCAGTCAGTCACAAAGTCTAATATTCATTCATTCATTATGTTCCGCTTTATCCTCTATTAGGGTCGGGGGGGGGGGGTTCTCCATGCCCATCCAGGGGAGAACGTTTCAGGCGCTGGGCAGATACACCCAGGACAGGGAGGCAATCTATCACTAGGCACACACTCACAAGCACATTCTACATGGGGCAATTTGGAGAACTCAATTGACTTGATCCATGTTTTTGGACTGTGGGAGGAAACTGGAGAACCCGGAGGAAACCCACGCGGACACGGGGAGAACATGGAAACTCCACCCAGATGGGGATTCAAACCGGGAATCCCTAGCGCTGAGACGCGAACATGCTAACCACTAAGCCACACTGCTGGGATAGGAATAATACACCCACCAAATAACCCCTGCTCTGTGGTGCTGCTATTGGGGTTCTGAGCATTAGAACAGAGTACACAGTATGTACTGTAGAACAAACAGATGGACTACAGAATGGAATTGTAGAACTACAATTATTCTTTGTTAGTCCCCTGTTGGTTCTCTGTTGGTCAGGATCATCACAGAACAGGTATCATTTGGGTGGTGGATTGTTTATTGTCAGTTCAGTGACACTGCTGGGATAGGACTAATGCCCCCACCAAATAACCCCTGCTCTGTCGTGCTACTATTGGGGTTCTGACCATTAGAACAGAGTACACAGTATGTACTGTAGAACACAAACAGATGGACTACAGTCTGCAATTATACCCGGTGGAAACCCACGCGGACAACATGGAAACTCCACCCAGATGGGGATTCGAACCGGGAATCCCTAGCGCTGAGAGGAGAACATGCCTAAACCACTAAGCCACCGTGCCGCCCAAAGCCTAATAGTCTATTTTAAAGTAGATGATTGTCTCATGGCGGCACGGTGGCTTAGTGGTTAGCACGTTCGCCTCTCAGCGCTAGGGATTCCCGGTTCGAATCCCCATCTGGGTGGAGTTTCCATGTTCTCCCCGTGTCTGCGTGGGTTTCCTCCGGGTTCTCCGGTTTCCTCCCACAGTCCAAAAACATGGATCAAGTCAATTGAATTCTCAAAAAAATTGCCCCATATAGAGTGTGTCTGTGAGTGAGTGTGTGCCCAGCGATGGATTGGCGCCCTGTCCTGGGTCTATCTGCCCAGCGCCCGAGACGTTCTCACCTGGATGGGCATGGGGAACCCCACCGCGACCCTAATAGAGGATAAAGTGGAAGATAATGAATGAATGAATGAATGATTGTCTCATACATGTATAGTGTATATGTATAGTGAAAGTTTTAATCAAGATAAAAAACTTCCCTTTAACACTGCATTGTGAATAATACAGATCTGCCCGATGCGGAGACAGAAGACAGAGGGGTGACAATCGAGGTCTATGGAACTTGGCATGGGACACTGCTAAGTCTTCAAAGTTCTGATTTTAAGTACATTCTTCCTGAAGATGGACACAAACCAAACAAGGTATAAATCAATCCATTATCTTCCACTTAATCCTATACATGGTGGTGGGTTACCCATGACAGGGACAGGGAGAACATGTGAACTCCACCCATAATGGGATTCGAACCATGTTCGAATGCATTTTATATATTATGTATTATTTATATATTATATATTATTTTTTACATTTTATGTTTTTTTAAATTTTTTATTGGGCGGCACGGTGGCTTAGTGATTAGCACGTGTGTGTGTGTGAGTGAGTGTGTGCCCAGCGATAGATTGGCGCCCTGTCCTGGGTGTATCTGCCCAGCGCCCGAAACGTTCTCCCCTGGATGGGCATGGGGGAACCCCCCCCCCCCCCCCCCCCCCCCCCCGCGCGACCCCAATATACGATAAAGCGGAAGATAATGAATGAATGAATGAATATTATAATTTACATTTTATGTTTTTTACATTTTTTATTAGGCGGCGGCGGCACGGTGGCTTAGTGGTTTAGCACGTTCTCCTCTCAGCACTAGGGATTCCCGGTTCGAATCCCCATCTGGGTGGAGTTTCCATGTTCTCCCCGTGTCTGCGTGGGTTTCCTCCGGGTTCTCTGGTTTCTTCCCACAGTCCAAAAACATGGATCAAGTCAATTGAGTTCTCCAAATTGCCCCATACAGAGTGTGTGTGTGTGAGTGAGTGTGTGCCCAGCGATAGATTGGCACCCTGTCCTGGGTGTATCTGCCCAGCGCCCGAAACGTTCTCCCCTGGATGGGCATGGGGAACCCCACCGCGAGCCTAGTAGAGGATAAAGCGGAAGATAATGAATGAATGAAATTAAAAAATTATTATTATATTTATTTATAATTATATATTAAATGTGATGCTATAAAAGCTTTTATTACTTTTATTAGTAATGATGATATAATGAACTCTTCTGTGTTGTTTTTACTGTAGGATCTTACAATGACTGAGTTAAAAGACGGATCAGGTTCTGGCAACACCGTTTTGGAACCCACCAAGCTGACCCTGACCATACTGAAACATTCACTGATGGTAAATGGTGTTACAGAGATGCAGAATGAAGGCTTGAATCTCCTTTCTAAATGGAAAGAGGGAATGATCTTAGCATTTGGTGGAGTTTCAGGTATGGCTTCCAGTTGCACTCATTTTGGCTACTTATGTTTATTATTAAGTTTCCAAATCCATAAAAGTATCAGTTAGAGTTTACTTTAATAACAGGATTACTCCCCTTACACAATGATCTCTTAACTAGCAATGAAGCTGAGTGTCCTCATGTCACTGTGGGTTTTTTCCACGCCGTTCTTCCACCACCCCCCAAGGAAAAAAGGCTAGTAGGTCAAATGGAAAGACTTAACAGCCCCTGAGGGTGTGTGCAATTGTTGTATGTCTTTTTAAAATAGGCCAACCTTTACCCAAATTAACCTTAATTGGCATATTAATAATAGCACATTTTTGCTTAAAGTTTCAGCATGACAAAGTACAGTAGCAGTCAAAAGTTTGCACTAACCTTATGTTCCACTTATTGCCCATGTTCTCAGTTCCACTTACTGTAAAGCTGGACTTTGTAGTTCTACAATTCCAGACTGTTTGTGGACTACAGTACGTACTGTGTACGTCAAAAAAAAAGTTGTCACAGAACATGAGTAAACAGATTTAACATGTTTTTTTTAGGTGAGACCGAAGAGGCAAAGGGTTCACATCAACTCAAAGGCTGTTTGGAACAGATCCTGATTCAGGGACGAGACATTGATCTGGACCAGGCGTTCTTCAAGCACACATCTATTTCATCACATAGCTGTCCGCATAAGCCAAATAAATTCTACATCTATAGTCGAGCTGTAATGAGCACATAAATGAAGCACAACGTAATACAATGGTTCTTATTTTAGTTGTTACATGTGAAGCTGTACTCCAGGTTCCATCGTGCCAAATTAGGATTCAGACATTCCCTCTTGTTTCTGTGCACTGACAAATAGGACTTTGGATTTGATAAAGGATTTATCAGTTACTCCTACTTCAAATGCGTAGATGTTTATCCAAAATGCTTACAACAGTTAATAAACATTTATGCAAATTGGTGTTTGTTTCATTTATTTATGTTTAATTAAATCAAGGGTGACACGGTGGCTTAGTGGTTAGCACGTTCGCCTCTCAGCGCTAGGGATTCCCGGTTCGAACCCCCATCTGGGTGGAGTTTCCATGTTCTCCCCGTGTCCGTGAGGGTTTCCTCCGGGTTCTCCAGTTTCCTCCCACAGTCCAAAAACATGGATCAAGTCAATTGAGTTCTCCAAATTGCCCCATATAGAGTGTGTCTGTGTGAGTGAGTGTGTGCCCAGCGATGGATTGGCGTCCTGTCCTGGGTCTATCTGCCCAGCGCCCGAAACGTTCTCCCCTGGAAGGGCATGGGGAACCCCACCACGACCCTAATAGAGGATAAAGCGGGAGATAATGAATGAATTAATGAATGAATAATTAAATCAATCAGGGGTGGCATAGTGGTTATCACGTTCGCCTCTCAGCGCTAGGGATTCCCGGTTCGAATCCCCATCTGGGTGGAGTTTCCATGTTCTCCCCGTGTCCGCGTGGGTTTCCTCCGGGTTCTCCGGTTTCCTCCCACAGTCCAAAAACATGGATCAAGTTAATTGAGTTCTCCAAATTGCCCCATATAGAGTGAGTGTGTGCCCAGCGATAGATTGGCGTCCTGTCCTGGGTGTATCTGCCCAGCGCCCGAAAAGTTCTCCCCTGGATGGGCATGGGGAACCCCCCCCCCCCCCCCGCGACCCTAATAGAGGATAAAGCGGGAGATAATGGATAGATATTAAACTGAACTCCTATATATACAGTACCAGTCAAAAATTTGAACACGCCCCCTATTGAACACGCTCCAGTCAGTTCTGTGACACTGCTGGGATAGGACTAATGCCCCCACCCAATAATCCCTGCTCTGTGGTGGTACTATTGAGGTTCTGAGCATTAGAACAGAGTACACAGTATGTACTGTAGAACACAAACAGATGGACTACAGTCTGGAATTATAGAACTACAATTGTTCTTTTTTGTTGTTAGTCCCCTGTTGGTTCTCTGTTGGTCAGGAGCATCACAGAACAGGTATCATTTGGGTGGTGGATTGTTGATTGTCTGTTCTGCAGTGACACTGCTGTGGTGGTGGTGGGGGGGGGGTTCTGTAGTTTCTCCACCTCAGTGACACTGCTGGGATAGGACTAATGCACCCACCCAATAACCCCTGCTCTGTGGTGGTACTATTGGGGTTCTGAGCATTAGAACAGAGTACACAGTATGTACTGTAGAACACACACAGATGGACTACAGAATGGAATCATAGAACTACAATTGTTCTTTGTTGTTGT
Source organism: Corydoras sp. C115 (assembly GCA_019802505.1). Lineage (NCBI taxonomy): Eukaryota > Metazoa > Chordata > Actinopteri > Siluriformes > Callichthyidae > Corydoras > Corydoras sp. C115. The sequence goes on from JAFMOC010000476.1 coordinate 149,658, forward strand.
TAGTCCCCTGTTGGTTCTCTGTTGGTCAGGAGCATCACAGAACAGGTATCATTTGGGTGGTGGATTGTTGATTGTCTGTTCTGCAGTGACACTGCTGTGGTGGTGGTGGGGGGGGGGGGGTTCTGTAGTTTCTCCACCTCAGTGACACTGCTGGGATAGGACTAATGCACCCACCCAATAACCCCTGCTCTGTGACACTGCTGTGGTGGGGGTGGGGGGGGGGTTCTGTAGTTTCTCCACCTCAATGACACTGCTGGGATAGGACTAATGCACCCACCCAATAACCCCTGCTCTGTGGTGGTACTATTGGGGTTCTGAGCATTAGAACAGAGTACACAGTATGTACTGTAGAACACACACAGATGGACTACAGTCTGGAATTATAGAACTACAATTGTTCTTTGTTGTTGTTAGTCCCCTGTTGGTTCTCTGTTGGTCAGGAGAATCACAGAACAGGTATCATTTGGGTGGTGGATTGTTGATTGTCTGTTCTGCAGTGACACTGCACACACAGATGGACTACAGAATGGAATCGTAGAACTACAAAAAGCAAAAAAGGGGGCGTGTCCAAACCTTTGACCGCTAATACAGTTGTCTTTTTTTTTTTATCTTATTAACACTAATTTCCTGTTGTTTTGTGTTTGTGAAGTTACACAAAATTTCATTAGAACGTAAAAAATGACGTGTCGTTGTTTGTATCGTCACATTTGAGACGATTGTTTACGAACCGCCCGGTCGTCATGACGACGCCGTGGGGGGCCCGAGCGGCCGCCGAGCGTTTCGCACTGTCGCAAAAGGCCGACTCCGCCGTCGTGAGGCGCGCCGCCCGAGTGAAGATGGCGGCTGAGCTGCATCCTCGCAGCGGTAAACTGATCGCTCTGTCCAACTCCAACCGCACGGCGCAGAGGAACCAGCCGGTCCAGGAGTTCAACCACGGCCTGGTGCTCAGCCGGGAGCCGCTGCGGGAGCGCGATGTCTTCACGGTGCGGATCGACAGGAAGGTAAAGCGCCTCTCCTCCTCAGATCAAGACAGATACAAGCTGCAGTGCGGGCTGTGTCCCAAATCACCAACACTCACTTCCGTCGCGCACTCTGCACTACACTTCACACACTACACTCCCGAATCTTTTTCTTGTTACATTTTATATTTATTAATACTTATTTATAAACGTTTATGGAGTTCTGGAGAAACATCATTTTAGACCGACGTTTAATTAGGGTTCCATCCATTATCTCACGCTTTATCCTCTATTAGGGTCACGGTGGGGTTCTCCATGCCCATCCAGGGGAGAACGTCTCGGGCGCTGGGCAGATACACCCAGGACAGGGCGCCAATCCATCGCTGGACACACACTCACTCACACACACACTCTATATGGGGCAATTTGGAGAATTCAATTGACTTGATCCATGTTTTTGGACTGTGGGAGGAAACCCACGCGGACACGGGGAGAACATGGAAACTCCACCCTGATTGGGATTCGAACCGGGAATCCCTAGTGCTGAGAGGAGAACATGCTAAACCACTAAGCCGCCCTCAATTATTCATCCATCCATTATCTTCAGCTTTATCCTCTATTAGGGTCGTGGGGGGGGGGTTCTCCATGCCCATCCAGGGGAGAACGTTTCGGGCGCTGGGCAGATACACCCAGGACAGGACGCCAATCTATCGCTGGGCACACACTCACTCACACAGACACACTCTATATGGGGCAGGTTGGAGAACTCAATTGACTTGATCCATGTTTTTGGACTGTGGGAGGAAACCCACGCGGACACGGGGAGAACATGGAAACTCCACCCAGATGGGGATTCGAACTGGGAATCCCTAGTGCTGAGAGGAGAACATGCTAACCACTAAGCCACCGTGCCGCTGTGTTGAATTTTATATTTATTAATACTTATTTATAAACGCTTATAGCTTATAAACAAGTGAGTTCTTGAGAAACATCATTTTAATGTTCCATCCATTATGTTCTGCTTTATCCTCTATTAGGGTTGTGTGTATGGGGGGGGGGGAGAACGTTTGCCCATCCAGGGGAGAACGTCTCGGGCGCTGGGCAGATACACCCAGGACAGGGCGCCAATCCATCGCTGGACACACACTCACTCACACAGACACACTCTATATGGGGCAAGTTGGAGAATTCAATTGACTTGATCCATGTTTTTGGACTGTGGGAGGAAACCCACGCGGACACGGGGAGAACATGGAAACTCCACCCTGATTGGGATTCGAACCGGGAATCCCTAGTGCTGAGAGGAGAACATGCTAACCACTAAGCCGCCTTCAATTATTTATCCATCCATTATCTCCCACTTTATCCTCTATTAGGGTCGTGGGGGGGGGGTTCTCCATGCCCATCCAGGGGAGAACGTTTCGGGCGTTGGGCAGATACACCCAGGACAGGGCGCCAATCCATCGCTGGACACACACTCACTCACACACACACACTCTATATGGGGCAATTTGGAGAACTCAATTAACTTGATCCATGTTTTTGGACTGTGGGAGGAAACCGGAGAACCCGGAGGAAACCCACACAGACACGGGGAGAACATGGAAACTCCACCCTGATTGGGATTCGAACCGGGAATCCCTAGCGCTGAGTGGCGAACATGCTAAACCACTAAGCCACCGTGCCGCTGTGTTGAATTTTATATTTATTAATACTTATTTATAAACGCTTATAGCTTATAAACAAGTGAGTTCTGGAGAAACGTCATTTTAGTGTTCCATCCATTATGTTCTGCTTTATCCTCTATTAGGGTTGTGTGTATGAGGGGGGTGTTCCCCATGCCCATCCAGTGGAGAACGTCTCGGGCGCTGGGCAGATAGACCCAGGACAGGACACCAATCTATCGCTGGGCACACACTCACTCACACAGACACACTCTATATGGGGCAATTTGAAGAACTCAATTGACCTTGATCCATGTTTTTTGACTGTGGGAGGAAAGCGGAGAACCCGGAGGAAACCCACGCGGACACGGGGAGAACGTGGAAACTCCACCCAGATGGGGATTTGAACCGGGAATCACTAGTGCTGAGAGGAGAACGTGCTAACTACTAAACCGCCCTGTCCTGGGTGTATCTGCCCAGCGCCCGAGACGTTCTCCCCTGAATGGGCATGGGGAACCCCCCCCCCCCCGCGACCCTAATAGAGGATAAAGCGGAAGATAATGAATGAATGAATGAATTAAAGTCATTACGGCGCCGTCGAGCGTGTTATTTAAGCCGGAGTGTTCAAACGCCGCTTCCTGATCTAGACCTTGGGATGAGTAAATTCAAAAGTATGTAGACAGTCAGTCTTTACGCTTTAATCTGCCATCGGGTTTGGATTTGTGAATTGGAGTGTGTATTGGGGTTAGGTGCCTTAATTAAGGGCACTTCAGCTCTAGTACTTGGTGGGACTGGGAATTGAACCAGGTACCTTCAGGCCGCAAGGCAGGTTCCTTAACCACAAGCTTAGACTGCCCCTAATCTACTGTGAGGTGTCTAATCTACTGTTCTGGAACACCTGTGAGGTGGCGCTAATCCACCGTACCGAGACGCTCTCCGGTTGTCTTGTGGCACTGATCTACTTTCCCTCTGACTGATGTACGTGGAACTGCTCGGCTGTTTAGTGTCTCATGGACATGCTCTTCTGTCCTATAATGCGTGCAAAGTACAGAGATACCTCGGTTCTCGAACATAATTCGTTCCGGGAGGACGGTCGAGAACCGAATTGTTGGAGAACCGAAGCAATGAAACCCATAGGAAATACTGGAAACTGGATTAATTCGTTCCAAGCTCCAGAAAATGCCTGTTTACTGGCCTAATTTGTATATAATATGTAGAAAAACATGAGTCTCAACAAGAAATAAGAAATAAAAGTGTATTTATTAAAACAAACAAAAAAAAATGTACAGTACAGTAAATTATGTTTCATTTACTGTACCTGTACCAACCTTTATGGCAGGAGGGGATGAATGTGGAGGGAGGAGGGAAGGGGGATGGTTATTGTTTTGAAGGGGAGTCCTCTTCAATAAAAACAGAGGGGAACTGCTCTTCGGGTGTTTCTCTCTCCACAAAGCGTGACTCTCTCTCTCTCTGCACTCACACTGATGACGAGTTCGGATGTTCGAGTTCCAAATATTTGTTCGGATTCCAAGACGAAATTTTCTCGGATTTCCTGGTCGAATACCGATTTGGTCGAAAGTCCGGGCGTTCGAGAACCGAGGTATCACTGTATCAGTGTCCTGCGATCCTTATCTACGGTCCTGAGACACTTTCATGGTGTCTTGTTGCTGTTGTACTGATCCTAACCTGTTACAATTGTCTCATGATGATGCTCCTCCGTACTATGATGCTATTTTGGTGTCTCATGATGCTAATCTGCTGGCCCTTAACACTTGACAGGTGTCTTTTGATGTTGATCTAACGTCTCTAAACTTAACAGATGTCTTCGTGACACCGGCGACACTTGACGGGTGTCTCGTATCATCGGTCCATCATCTCAAAACATCATCACGGGATAACTAGACAGACTTAAGAGGGGAAAACGCACTGTCCCTTACCAATGTCTTGTGGCCCTGATTTACTGTCCCCTAAGACTCGACAGGTGTCTTGTGGCCCTGATCTGCAATTCTGTGACACTGGACAGGTGTCTCGTGTAATGTTGTACGGTCCTGAAACGCTCACACAATGTCCTGTGGCAGGTGTAGACGTTCATGTTTCAGATTTTCATGTTTCATGTTCGATTCCCGGTTCGAATCCCCATCTGGCTGGAGTTTCCATGTTCTCCCCGTGTCTGCGTGGGTTTCCTCCGGGTTCTCCGGTTTCCTGCCACATTCCAAAAACGCCAGGACGCCAATCTATCACTGGGCACACACTCACGCACACAGACACACTCTATATGGGGCAATTTGGAGAACTCAGTTGACTGGATCCATGTTTTTGGACTGTGGGAGGAAACCGGAGAACCCAGAGGAAACCCATGCAGACACGGGAAGAACATGGAAACTCCACCCAGATGGGGATTCAAGCCGGGAATCCCTAGTGCTGAGAGGAGAACATGCTAAACACTAAGTCACCATGCTGCCTGCTAAAATCCATCCATCCATCATCTTGCGCTTTATCCTCTATTAGGGTCGCGGTGGGGTTCCCCATGCCCATCCAGGGGAGAACGTTTCGGGCGCTGGGCAGATAGACGCAGGACAGGGCGCCAATCCATCGGTGGACACACACTCACTCACACACACACACTCTATATGGGGCAATTTTGAGAATTCAATTGGCTTGATCCATGTTTTTGGACTGTGGGAGGAAACCGGTGAACCCGGAGGAAACCCACACGGACACGGGGAGAACATGAAAACTCCACCCAGATGGGGATTCAAACCGGGAATCCCTAGTGCTGAGAGGAGAACATGCCAACCACTAAGCCGCCCTCAATTATTTATCCATCCACTATCTTCCGCTTTATCCTCTATTAGGGTCGCGGTGGGGTTCCCCATGCCCATCCAGGGGAGAACCTCTCAGGCGCTGGGCAGATACACCCAGGACAGGACGCCAATCTATCGCTGGACACACACTCACTCACACAGACACACTCTATATGGGGCAATTTGGAGAACTCAATTGACTTGATCCATGTTTTTTGGACTGTGGGAGGAAACACGGGGAGAACATGGAAACTCCACCCAGATGGGGACTCGAACCGGGAATCCCTAGTGCTGAGAGGAGAACATGCCAACCGCCTTAATGTAGTAAAATCAATTTAAAAATGTAGTTCTCAAACACTTGGACACTATCTAGTGCACTACAGGGTGACGTTGTTGAATTTGGGATTCAGCCCTGAGCTCCGGTAAAACCCAACGTAATAGCAGATCAGATGAGAGTAAATGAATTATATAATCTTATTTAACGTCAAAGCGCGTTGTTTTAAACGCTTTGTTTATTAAACTGCGGTGAACATCGAGGTTGACATGAAGCACAGAAACAGATACCGAACGCTTTATCGAGATCGTGGGCCGCCTTGGTGTTTATCTCCACCGCATTTACACTCGCACCGCCTCCTGCGCCGTGATTGGTCAATAACATACATCGATCGCGTTCCTATTTGCTGGTCATCTAGAAGTGTCCAATTAACTGCCGGTGAACGAGAGCGAACCAATCGGTGCGTAGAAGCCCAATGTGGGTGGGAATTAAGCGTGGCGTGTGTGTGCTGAGGGATTCAGTCGATACGAATGTTTACGGTTAATTAACAGCTTAATTACAAGCAGACAATTAATTGCAACAGCACTCTAAGACATTAACAAAAACATTGTAGGCCACCTAAAAAAAAAAAAAGATAAAGTTTTGGTTCCGTTTTAAACCGAACTCTACAACACTGTGTGAATGCACCTTCATGGGGTTCCCCATGCCCATCCAGGGGAGAACGTTTCGGGCGCTGGGCAGATAGACCCAGGACAGGACGCCAATCCATCGCTGGGCACACACTCACTCACACACACACTCTCTCTATGGGGCAATTTGGAGAACTCGATTGACCTTGATCCATGTTTTTGGACTGTGGGAGGAAACCGGAGAACCCAGAGGAACCCACGCGGACACGGGGAGAACGTGGAAACTCCACCCAGATTGGGATTCGAACCGGGAATCCCAAGTGCTGAGAGGAGAACATGCCAACCACTAAGCCACCATTCATTATCTCCCGCTTTATCCTCTATTAGGGTCACGGTGGGGTTCCCCATGCCCATCCAGGGGAGAACGTCTCGGGCGCTGGGCAGATACACCCAGGACAGGACACCAATCCATCACTGGGCACACACTCACTCACACAGACACACTCTATATGGGGCAATTTGGAGAACTCAATTGACCTTGATCCATGTTTTTGGACTGTGGGAGGAAACCGGAGAACCCAGAGGAACTCACGTGGACACGGGGAGAACATGGAAACTCCACCCAGGTTGGGATTCAAACCGGGAATCCCTAGAGCTGAGAGGAGAACATGCTAAAAACTAAGCAACCGTGCCGCTCCTAAATCAACCATTCATCCATCCATTATCTTCCGTTTTATCTTCTATTAGGGTCGCGGGGGGGGGGGTTCCCCATGCCCATCCAGGGGAGAACATCTCAGGCGCTGGGCAGATACACCCAGGACAGGGCGCCAATCTATCACTGGACACACACTCACTCACACTTACACACTCTATATGGGGCAATTTGGAGCATTCATTTGACCTTGATCCATGTTTTTGGACTGTGGGAGGAAACCGGAGAACCCAGAGGAAACCCACGCGGCCACGGGGAGAACGTGGAAACTCCACCCAGATTCGGATGAGAGGAGAACATGCCAACCAGTCTACCAGTGTATCGATATTGTTTATTATTTTGTCTTCATCATCTTAGCTTTTTCTTTATAACAGATGTGTTCTAACGGTTCTGCGCAGGTGAACTCATGGAGTGGCTCGATAGAGATCGGCGTCACGGCGCTGGACCCGGCTGCGTTGGACTTCCCCAGCAGCGCCACCGGGCTGAAGGGCGGCTCGTGGATCGTGTCGGGCTGCTCGGTGTTGAAGGACGGCCGCTCGGTGCTGGAGGAGTATGGACGAGACCTGGACCAGTTGGTTGAGGGTGACCGTGTCGGGATCCAGCGGAACGGCAAAGGTGAGCTGCACCTGTGGGTGAACGGGCAGGACTGCGGACCGGCCGCTAGCGGCCTGCCCTCGCGCCTGTGGGCCGTGGTGGATCTCTACGGCAAGTGTACTCAGATCACCGTGGTCAGTTGCGAGCCTCCACCGGACCCGGACTGTGAAGATGGAGAGGAAGCCGATGAAGAGAGGACGTCCCCGTCTCCGTCTGCTGTGATGCCTGACCCGGAGGACAGAACGCGAGCGCTGTCGCTGCCTGCGGTTCCTGTTGTAGCTGCGACGGCGAACGGTTCGTCTGAGGATGGTACTGAAAATCCATAGGACTATACAGAACCAGTCCAACGTTTGGACACACCCCCTTCCGGCTCTTCTCGTTTTCATTCATTCATTATCTCCCGCTTTATCCTCTATTAGGGTCGCGGTGGGGGCGGGGGGGTTCCCCATGCCCATCCAGGGGAGAACGTCTCGGGCGCTGGGCAGATACACCCAGGACAGGGCGCCAATCCATCGCTGGGCACAGACTCACTCACTCACACAGAGACACTCTATATGGGGCAATTTTGAGAATTCAGTTGACCTGATCCATGTTTTTGGACTGTGGGAGGAAACCGGAGAACCCGGAGGAAACCCACGCGGACACGGGGAGAACATGAAAACTCCACCCAGATGGGGATTCGTGCTGAGAGGAGAACATGCAAACCACTAAGCCACCGTGCCGCCCATAAGACAGGATGTCCATTTATTATCTTCCGCTTTATCCTCTATTAGGGTCGCGGTGGGGTTCCCCATGCCCATCCAGGGGAGAACGTCTCGGGCGCTGGGCAGATAGACCCAGGACAGGGCGCCAATCCATCGCTGGGTACACACTCACTCACACAGACACACTCTATATGGGGCAATTTGGAGAACTCAATTGACTTGATCCATGTTTTTGGACTGTGGGAGGAAACCGGAGAACCCGGAGGAAACCCATGCGGACACGGGGAGAACATGGAAACTCCACCCAGATGGGGATTCGAACCAGGAATCCCTAGCGCTGAGAGGAGAACATGCTAAACCACTAAACCACCATGCCGCCCATAAGACAGGATGTCCATTCATTATCTTCCGCTTTATCCTCTATTAGGGTCGCGGGGGGTTCCCCATGCCCATCCAGGGGGGAACGTCTCGGGCACTGGGCAGATACACCCAGGACAGGACGCCAATCCATCGCTGGGCGCACACTCACTCACACAGACACACTCTATATGGGGCAATTTGGAGAACTCAATTGACTTGATCCATGTTTTGGGACTGTGCGAGGAAACCGGAGAACCCGGAGGAAACCCACGCAGACACCGGGAGAACATGGAAACTCCACCCAGATGGGGATTCGAACCGGGAATCCCCAGTGCTGAGAGGAGAATGTGCAAACCACTAAGTCACCGTGCCGCCCTTAAGACAGGATGTTATTAAATAAAATAGTATTTTCGGCTGTTTTGTGACATCACAGCTGTTTATGCTCCTTTTAGTACCTGAAGTTGCCAGAAGTCACAGCCGGCCGGACAAATTCCCCAACAACTTTGAAACAGATAACGGTAAGTTTGGCTTAAAATTGTATTAAAGTTATTTTTTGGGTGTTTTTTTTGTAATATTGTGTATTTTATCCTAATTACTGTATGAATTTAAGGACTCTCATTGTGTAATGGAGGGGTAGTTCAGTGGTCAGGGTGTTGGGCTTTCAATCTGAAGGTTGAGGGTTCAAATCTCAGGTCCACTGAATAGGGGTGTCTTCAACTAAGGATTTTCATAGTCGAATCTGATTCGTCAGATTTTCCCTATAGTCGAATGATAGTCGAATCAGTTAAAATTTCACCACAAGATGGCGCTATATGCGTGGTTTTTAAAAAATATATTTTTTTATATTTTACTTGTTTTTCTAGAGCACCGTAAAAGCGCACACATCATTTAAAAAAAAAAAAATTTAACAGAAATTAGGATGATTTTATTTGACAAAAGGCTATATATATATAACGAAAACAAAGACATTTCATGTAAAAACTAATGCTTAGCAGCAGCCATGGGCGCCCCCATGTGGTCAAAATGGTACATTCGACTATGAGGTTCATAGTCGACTACGGTTCTCCGAATCGAATCGTCGAATCAGCGAATATTGCAGCTCACCCCAACCACTGAAGTTACCAATGTAAATGCAATCAGTCAAATGTTATTTTTAATTTTTAATTGCCCCATACGTCGCTGGATCTGGGTTAAGACCCTTAACCCTCATTGCTCCAGGGATGTTGTGATGAACCCTGTGCTCACCTTGGAAGTCGCTTTGGATAAAAGCGTCCAAAAAATGACCAAATGTAATGGAAATGTAAACGTAAATTGACTTAAAACCCAAATGTGGTTCATAAAATAAGAAAATCGAATCATAACAAGGGCATGTTCTCCTCTCAGCACTAGGGATTCCCGGTTCGAATCCCCATCTGGGTGGAGTTTCCATGTTCTCCTCGTGTCCCCGTGGGTTTCCTCCGGGTTCTCCGGTTTCCTCCCACAGTCCAAAAATATGGATCAAGGTCAATTGAGTTCTCCAAATTGCCCCATATAGAGTGTGTGTGTGAGTGAGTGAGTGTGTGCCCAGCGATGGATTGGTGTCCTGTCCTGGGTGTATCTGCCCAACGCCCGAAACGTTCTGCCCTGGATGGGCATGAGGAACCCCACCGCGACCCTAATAGAGGATAAAGCGGAAGATAATGAATGAATGAATGAAAAGTATTAACAATTCAAATTTATAATATAAATTATTCACCCGCGGCACAGTGGCTTAGTGGTTGGCATGTTCTCCTCTCAGCGCTTGGGATTCCCGGTTTGAATCCCCATCTGGGTGGAGTTTCCATGTTCTCCCCGTGTCTGCGTGGGTTTCCTCCGGGTTCTCTGGTTTCCTCCCACAGTCAAATTGAATTCTCCGTCAAATTGAATTCTCCAAATTGCCCCATATAGTGTGTGTCTGTGTGAGTGAGTGTTTGCCCAGCGATAGATTGGCGCCCTGTCCTGGGTGTATCTGCCCAGCGCCCGAAACGTTCTTCCCTCCCCTAAATATACCTCCTACGCCATGTTCATGGATTTTATGAGCTGGAATGGCAAAAAGCATAAACAAAATAAGGCGTATGGTTTTATTTTCTTTCTGCTACATGTTTAACAAATACCTGTTATAAAAGGGGGGGGGGGGCGCAGCTTCGAATAACAATCAGGTTTGATGAACTTACAGTGTAGTTGGTTTTCTCCATGGCTTCTGACTTGTGATGTTCTCATTTGTAAGTCGCTTTGGATAAAAGCGTCTGCTAAATGACTAAATGTAAATGTGGAGTGATGTGTTCGTGTTGTTGTTTCCAGTTCTGACTGAGCACCAGCTGTTTGACGTCTTCAACAATGCCATCGTCTCGCTATACCGATCGGAAGAAGAGGGCAGAGAGGACGTGGGCCTGGCCAGTGCAGGTGGAGGCAGTTCGGACTCCTCGAGGGGTGGCGCGGGAAGTGACAGCGGAAGCAGAGGAACGCGGGGAGGAAACGAGAATGGCTTCGGAGGTGGAGGAGAAGGTGGGGGAAGCACTAATAACAGCCCGCCGGGAAACGGCCGAGGAACGTCGGCGATGACCACGGGCTCCGGCAGCATGACGACCAACGATGCTCTGCTTTTCCATGAGAAGTGTGGTACGTTGATCAAGCTGAGCAACAACAACAAGACCGCTGAGAGGAGGAGACCGCTGGACGAGTTCAACAACGGAGTGGTCATGACCAACCGTCCACTCAGGCACAATGAGATGTTTGAGGTGAATATTAGTATATACAGCAAACATTACCACAAACCTCACAGGGTCCCACCCAGGGGCGTTTTTTTAAATTTTTTTTTATTTTATTTTTTATTTGAAAAGTAAAGGAGTTTATTGATTACAAATTTGTCCATGCTGATTGACTCCAAAAAGGTACTCCAAAAAGTAATGACCAATAAATCTTGATAACGCCTAAGCAGACCATACATTTGAGCTTTTTCTCCATCTATGTGGTCGGCTTGCCTGCTGTACTTTTTTGGCATTTTCTAATTTCTGCTTGGATAAAAACTCTGATGCCCATGGTTTATCAGCAAACATGATATATGTACTTTTTTTTTATTTTTATTTTTTTATAATTTTTTTATTGAGATTTCATGTTACAAATATTGAAAGTAGTACCAAATATTTAACAGACTTCAGAAAACATTTTTTACCCTATTTTTATCCACAAGACAAAAAAACATACAACCCAGGGGTGTTTTTAGGGTTTAGAAACATCAGGGGCTTTAGCCCAGATCCCTTATTCCCCCTCTATCTTTAAAAAAACTTTCATGAGTGCATTTAAACATTTTTCAATCTGTTGTTACATTCATTTTGTTTGATCATTCATTATTTATATTGGATAAAATTAAGTAACATGAAATATGTCTGTCAGCAGTGGAGAGCACATTTTAATCATTGATGGTTTTGGCTGAAACATTTTGAATAAACGAACCTGAGCTTCGGCAGAAAAGCATGAATCCATTTTACGAGTCCGTTGCAGATGAGACAGTTTTAACGAGGTTTTGCTTTAAAATACCGTACATTCACGACAGTTTGCACCTTCAGAAAAATGCTGACGGTAACTTTACTCCCGATACTGGCAAAAAAAATATCTCTACCTCAAATACACACACACTCTCTGCTCTCATTTGATTCGGGGCTACTGACAAACCATCCGGGGCTACAGCCCCCAAAGCCCAGGTCTAACGACGCCCCTGGTCCCACCCATTATGTTTAAGTTGGGTGGGACGTTGGACTGTATTCATGTTATTGCACTGTGGCTGGAGGACATTGGGGTGTGACTCCTTGCGTGTTTATCAGTGCTTAGCAGAGTTGCTGGACTGGAAAATATTTAGAGTGGTTCGTGCTCCATGTGTGACTGAGAAGTCACGCGAGGACGTGGAGAAAGTTCTCATCAATGGTTCAGACGTAACAGGTTTTATTACTGTCTTAGATTCGCATCGATAAACTGGTGGACAAATGGTCAGGATCCATCGAAATTGGCGTGACAACTCATAACCCCAACAATCTGGACTATCCTGCAACGATGACCAATCTACGCTCAGGTATGTTCATCATCAGGAGAACCTGACCGTTACACCCACATGAGCTTCCGAAGCATCACATCTCAAAGCCCTTAAACGGAAGCAGTGAAGAGTTGCAACTCCTTTTGGGTTTTCTGTGTCTTTGTAGGTGTTCACGTTAGCATTTATGAAGGGTGTCTTCAATTGACCCATATTGGTCATATATTAGGCCCTTAATTTATGTGTGTTTGGTAGCTTTTTGGTGGGTTTTATTTGGAAAAAAACTTGATTTAACTAATTTAGGAAAAAAATAAAAACAGAAACAAAACAATCATCTAAATATAAGCTTCCTCTGTGCACAATATCAATAATCACTCAATCCACCAATCACTGCTGTTGCTGCTCGTCCAACATGGAGGTGATGAGACATCTTGAGCTTCTTAATGGTTGTACAGGGTATATAAAAGAGAACTAAAGAGAGGGTCCTAAAGAGGATCCTAAAGAACTATATTATAGAGGGTACTAAAGAGAACTATATATATATATATATATATATATATATATATATATATATATATATATATATATATATATATATATATTCCCCCCCCACACACACACAATGCCTTAAATCTATCACCCAATCAACTACGTTACTATGAAAACTTTAACTCTTTAATGTCCTCACCAAGAAAAAAGCAAAGGAACAATTATTTATTTCTTTTTTTATATGTTTAGGGCATTAATAAAAACAATTGGTGTTTTTTTTTTTTTTTTTTTTTTAAATAGACCCCCCAGTTTTCAAAATGCACACCTCTACCAAACGGTTGAGCAGGACGTTAAAGGGTTAATACGAATAATGCCGTCTAATTGCTTCTTTCTAGCCGTTTTCTTAAGACTGTCGTATTTCCCCCTCAGGTACAATCATGATGAGTGGCTGTGGAATTCTTACCAATGGGAAGGGCACGCGGCGGGAGTACTGTGAATTCAGTCTGGATGAACTCCAGGTGAGCACATATGCAGATTTATCCACAGAGATTGGATCAAATATAATTTAAGCAACTTCGGTTTCATGGCTTGGGCTCGGGCGCTGCTGGATTACAGCTATAGCACATGCATGTTGTCTTAATATTTTATAATAAAAAAAAAAATTAATAAAAAAAAAAAAAAAAAAATATATATATATATATATATATATATATATATATATATATATATATATATTAATTCATTCTTGTTTTTTACAAACCATAAATTTTTTTTTTATTTTTTAGGAGGGAGATCATATAGGGTTAATGAGGAAAGCCAGTGGAGCGTTACACTTCTACATAAATGGTATAGATCAAGGTGAGACAAAGACCTTTGATTACTTTTTTCCTTATTATTATAATTATTATTATTATTTTTTTACATTTCAAGATCAATTTCTGTCTCACTGATGTTGTGGAGGGCGGCACGGGGGCTTAGTGGTCAGCACGTTCGCCTCTCAGCGCTAGGGATTCCCGGTTCGAATCCCCATCTGGGTGGAGTTTCCATGTTCTCCCCGTGTCCACATGGGTTTCCTCCGTGTTCTCCGGTTTCCTCCCACAGTCCAAAAACATGGATCAAGTCAATTGAGCTCTCCAAATTGCCCCATATACAGTGTGTCTGTATGCGTGAGTGTGTGCCCAGTGATAGATTGGCGCCCTGTCCTGGGTGTATCTGCCCAGCGCCCGAAATGTTCTCCCCTGGATGGGCATTGGGAACCTCACCGCGACCCTTAATAGAGGATAAAGTAGAAGATAATGAATGAATGTTGTTGTGGAGGTAGTTGTGGCAACCGTTGTTTAATGGATTATATTAGGGATTAATTGTTTAGTTAAACCATTACTTATTTATATGAATGTTTAACGCATTATTCAGTCCCCTGCTATCCGTTGTTAACTCCTGTTTGTGTGTCATCTTAAGGCGTTGCTGCCAACCAGACTCCAGGTGTGGTGTATGGAGTAGTGGACCTTTATGGCATGGCGGTCAAAGTCACCATTGTGCACAATCACAACCATAGCGACCGTTTACGGCGCAATAACGCCATAATGAGAGCTCTGTCGCCTGACGTCGGGCGACCCCGCCCCGCCCTCTCATTGACCCCCGATCCCGAAGCCCTCGATCGGCTGCTCTTTCACCCAAACTGCGGCCAGAAGGCAGCTATCATCAGTGAGGGCAGGACAGCGCTGAGACCTCAGTAAGAAAACTGTTTGAAATCGATCTCCTAACTGCAGGAGTTGGTTATTGCTGGTTCCTGCAAAATTTATCCTTTAAATGACATTTTTTTAATTTTATTTTTTTTTAACTACAGTGCGACAGATGACTTCAATCATGGCGTGGTGCTAAGCAACCGTCCCCTGCACTCCAACGAAGTGTTCCAGGTGCGCATCGATAAAATGGTGGACAAGTGGGCTGGATCTATAGAAATCGGTGTGACCACACACAACCCCGCCTACCTACAACTACCCTCCACCATGACCAATCTGCGCTCAGGTACCAAGATTCAGCCCTACAGGCAGTCATGAAATACATGGGTATTAGGTTTCGCCACTAATCTTATTGCTGTTACACAAGGTTCCACAGTATTCTAGGGGTGAGCTGCAATATTCGACGATTCGATTCGGAGAACCGTAGTCGACTATGAACCTCATAGTCGAATGTACCATTTTGACCACATGGGGGCGCCCATGGCTGCTGCTAAGCATTAGTTTTTACATGAAATGTCTTTGTTTTCGTTATATATATATAGCCTTTTGTCAAATAAAATCATCCTAATTTCTAGAAAAAAAAAGAAAAACAAAAAAAAGGTTTTCTTTTGTTAGAAAAACAAGTAAAATATAAAAGAATATATATATTTTAAAAACTATGCTTATAGCGCCATCTTGTGGTGAAATTTTAACTGATTCGACTATCAGTCGACTATAGGGAAAATCTGATGAATCAGATTCGACTACGAAAATCTGTAGTTGAATACACCCCTAATGCACACATTCATTCATTCATTCATTCATTATCTCCCGCTTTATCCTCTATTAGGGTCGCGGTGGGGTTCCCCATGCCCATCCAGGGGAGAACGTCTCGGGTGCTGGGCAGATACACCCAGGACAGGACGCCAATCTATCGCTGGGCACACACTCACTCACACAGACACACTCTATATGGGGCAATACAATGAATACAATGCACACAGTGAATTATAATTTAAAGTATGTTTGCACACAGTTAGGGGGGTTGTCATTTTAGGGGTTACAGTAGGGTTAGAGGTGAGCTGCAATATTCGACGATTCGATTCGGAGAACCGTAGTCGACTACGAACCTCATAGTCGAATGTACCATTTTGACCACATGGGGGCGCCCATGGCTGTTGCTAAGCATTAGGTTTTACATAAAATGTCTTTGTTTTCGTTATATATATAGCTTTTTGTCAAATAAATTCATCCTAATTTCTGTTAATATTTTTTTAAAGGATGTGTGCGCTTTAACAATAGGCTACACATTAATAAAGCAAGTAAAATATATAAAAAAAACTTTTTTAAAAACCATGCTTATAGCGCCATCTTGTGGTGAAATTTTAACTGATTCGACTATCAGTCGACTATAGGGAAAATCTGACGAATCAGATTCGACTATGAAAATCCTTAGTTGAAGACACCCCTGCAGTATTCCAGACGTGTTTCAATGTTGGTCAACGTTTGTTTCTTAAATCCTCTCTCAGGAACGTGGATGATGACGGGGAACGGTGTGATGCATAATGGAACAACGATATTAGATGAATATGGTCATAACTTGGACCGGCTAAAAGTAAGTTGTTTTCATAAACCACCAAAGTCATGTTTTCATCGTAAACCCGGCGACGTGTTATCGATGCCCATATTTGGCACTGCTATATGGCAGGATTAAAGTCAGTCAATCTGTGCGTAGGTGGCACGGTCAGGGTGCGGTAGCTCAGTGGTCAGGGCGTTGGGCTATCAATCTGAAGGTTGGCGGTTCAAATCCCAGGTCCATTGAAGTTACCAATGTAAATGCAAACAGTCAAATGCTATTTTTAATTGCCCCATACGTCGCTGGATCTGAACCTATTAACGTGATTCATCATTCATTCATTCATTATCTTCCACTTTATCCTCTATTAGGGTCGCGCGGGGGGGTTCCCCATGCCCATCCAGAGGAGAACGTTTCGGGCACTGGGCAGATACACCCAGAACGGGGCGCCAATCTATCTCTGGGCACACACTCACGCACACAGACACACACATTCTATATGGGGCAATTTTGGAGAACTCAATTGACTTCATCCATGTTTTTGGACTGTGGGAGGAAACCGGAGAACCCGGAGGAAACCCAAGCGGACACGGGGAGAACAGGGAAACTCCACCCAGATGGGGATTCGAACTGGGAATCCCTAGTGTGATTCATCACATTTTATTTAATGTGTAGTCCTACACATGTGACCATGTTATTACTCTGTGTTTTAACCTTCTACTTATTAAATGTATTAAATTCTCCTATGTTTGGTTATGTCCTCCCACGTTACCAGGCTGGCGACACCGTCGGTGTGGTACGTAAGGACGATGGCAGCCTACACTTCTTCGTAAATGGAGTTCCTCAGGGGCCGGCAGCCTGGAACGTACCACCCAGTGTTTATGCTGTAGTGGACCTGTATGGCCAGGCAGCACAAGCTACCATCATGGATGACATGGGTAGGCAGCAAGCATGAGGCAGCGAGTCAATGCTGTGAGCTCTTTCAATGGTTTCAGTGTCCTGACGGGAATCAGATGTGGACTGATTGCTGCGTATCATTATGTGCTTGCTTATTTATTATTTTGTCAGTACTCCAGTGGTTCCTTTTATTCATTCATTCATTCATTCATTCATTCATCATCTCCCGCTTTATCCTCTATTAGGGTCGCGGTGGGGTTCCCCATTCCCATCCAGTGGAGATGCGCTGGACAGATACACCCAGGACAGGGCGCCAATCCATCGCTGGGCACACACTCTCTCACACACACACACTCTATATGGGGCAATTTGGAGAACTCAATTGACTTGATCCATGTTTTTGGACTGTGGGAGGAAACCGGAGAACCCGGAGGAAACCCACGCAGACACGGGGAGAACATGGAAACTCCATCCAGATGGGGATTCGAAGCGGGAATCTTTAGTGTTATATAATTTTAATTAAAAAAATGACTTTCTATGGGCGGCACGGTGGCTTAGTGGTCGGCATGTTCTCCTCTCAGCACTAGGGATTCCCGGTTCGAATCCCCATCTGGGTGGAGTTTCCATGTTCTCCCCGTGTCCGCGTGGGTTTCCGCCGGGTTCTCCGGTTTCCTCCCACAGTCCAAAAACACGGAACAAGCCAACTGAGAACATGGACACTCCACCCAGATGGGGATTTGAACCGGGAAACCCTAGCGCTGAGAGGCGAACATGCCAACCACTAAGCCACTAAGCTGGTTCCCTTTAGTTTCAGGACATTCCAAAGTGTTCTTCTGGCTGCGCTTAGTGTGTGTTCCATGTGCTGATTGACTCACTTTTCTTTATTTATTTAAAAAAAAAAAAAAAAAAAGCTTTTTTCACATAGACTCTTTCTAACTATGGTCATTGTCAGAATTTACTTTGAACAATAAATGCTCAGGTGTTAACTAGTGAAACTCAAGGATAAACGTCTAGACATTTAGAACATCGATTTTTCAAGCGGCGGCACGGTGGCTTAGTGGTTGGCACGTACGCCTCTCAGCACTAGGGATTCCCGGTTCGAATCCCCATCTGGGTGGAGTTTCCATGTCCTCCCCGTGTCCGCGTGGGTTTCCTCCGGGTTCTCCGGTTTCCTCCCACAGTCCAAAAACATGAATCAAGTCAATTGAGTTTTCCAAATTGCCCCATATAGAGTGTGTTTTTGTGAGTGAGTGTGTGCCCAGCGATAGATTGGCACCCTGTCCTGGGTGTATCTGCCCAGCGCCCGAGACGTTCTCCCCTGGATGGGCATGGGGAACCCCACAGCGACCCTAATAGAGGATAAAGCGGAAGATAATGGATGAATGAATGAATTAATAAATTTTTCAAGCAAATTCCATAATTTCTGCTCATCGACATGCTGATGTATATATTTATATGCATGTATTTATATATGTAGATCGATTGCACAAATGTTATATGTATGTGTGTGTGTGTGTGTGTGTATATATATATATATATATATATATATATATATATATATATATATATATATATATATATATATGGGGTTCCCCATGCCCATCCAGGGGAGAACGTCTCGGGCGCTGGGCAGATAGACCCAGGACAGGGCGCCAATCCATCGCTGGGCACACACTCACTCACACAGACACACTCTATATGGGGCAATTTTTGAGAATTCAATTGACTTGATCCAAGTTTTTGGACTGTGGGAGGAAACCGGAGAACCCGGAGGAAACCCACGCAGACACGGGGAGAACATGGAAACTCCACCCAGATGGGGATTCGAACCGGGAATCCCTAGCACTGAGAGGAGAACGTGCTAACCACTAAGCCACCGTGCCGCCCTTTTATTTATATATATATATATATATATATACATCCATTATCTTACGTTTGCCCGGGGTTCACATCGTGGGGGCAGCAACCGAAGTAGGGAGAACCAGGCCTCCCTCGCCCCAACGACCTCCCCCACGAGGCGTTCCCAGACCAGCTGAGAGATATAATCCCTCCAGCGTGTCCTGGGTCTTCCCTGGGGTCTCCTCCCAGCTGGACTTGCCTGAAACACCTCCCTAGGGAGGCGCCCAGGAGGCATCCTTACCAGATGCCCGAACCACCTCGACTGCCTCCTTTCGACGAACTATATATATATATATATATATATATATATATATATATATATATATATATATATATATATATATATATGGTGATGCTATAAAACTAAGACTTCTTTCCTTTCATCTCAGCGGATCTCCCTCCTCTACCAGACGACAGTTCCGAGGGCCCAGTCGCCATGTCGCCTTGCAGTCCATGTTCAGTCACTGGAGTCAGTGCAGCAAATGACTTGCGATTCCATCAGCTGCACGGCACTAACGCCGTCATCACCAACGGTGGCCGCACTGCCTTCCGCCAGAACTGCCGCAGTGAGTTTAATGATGCCATCGTCATTTCCAACAGGTTTGTTTCAGATTGACTTTTCAGATTTGTTTGTCTTTAATGCAGAATGTTTAGTTTGAATGGCGGGGGAGGTTTGATTGAATGAATTTTGCGATTGTACGGCAGGTGCCTTCGGGAAGGGGAGCTGTTTGAGATTGTGATTCAGAAGATGGTGGACCGCTGGTCGGGTTCAATAGAGGCAGGTGGGGTGACTTTAAGTCATTTTCAGAAGCAGTTATGCAGCGGGCTTTAGTGGTCATGAATATTTCATCAGTAACTATAAAGATATTTGCTTTTAGGAGTGACTGCTATCAGGCCTGATGAGCTGGAGTTTCCCAACACTATGACGGATATTGACTACGACACCTGGATGTTGAGGCATGTGCTTTCTTTCTTTCTTTTTATAGTTTATGTTGAATTTGGGCGGCACGGTGGCTTAGTGGTTGGCACGTTCGCCTCTCAGCGCTAGGGATTCCCGGTTCGAATCCCCATCTGGGTGGAGTTTCCATGTTCTCCCCGTGTCTGCGTGGGTTTCCTCCGGGTTCTCCGGTTTCCTCCCACAGTCCAAAAACATGGATCAAGTCAATTGAATTCTCAAAATTGCCCCATATAGAGTGCATCTGTGTGAGTGAGTGTGTTCCCAGCGATGGATTGGCGCCCTGTCCTGGGTCTATTTGCCCAGCGCCCGAAATGTTCTCCCCTGGATGGGCATGGGGAACCCATCCCCCCCCAACACAATTTCATTAATGAATGAATGAAAGAACAAAACACTTTTTTTGTGTTTTCATGTTCTCCCCATGTTCTCCCCGTGTCCGCATGGGTTTCCTCCGGGTTCTCTGGTTTCCTCCCACAGTCCAAAAACATGGATCAAGTCAATTGAATTCTCCAAATTGCCCCATATAGAGTGTGTCTGTGTGAGTGAGTGTGTGCCCAGCGATGGATTGGTGTCCTGTCCTGGGTCTATCTGCCCAGCGCCCGAGACGTTCTCCCCTGGATGGGCATGGGGAACACACCCCCCCCCCCCAACACAATTTCGTTAATGAATAAATGAAAGAACAAAACATTTTTTTTGTGTTTTCATGTTCTCCCCATGTTCTCCCTGTGTCCGCGTGGGTTTCCTCCGGGTTCTCCGGTTTCCTCCCACAGTCCAAAAACATGGATCAAATCAATTTAATTCTCAAAATTGCCCCATATAGAGTGCGTCTGTGTGAGTGAGTGTGTGCCCAGCGATGGATTGGCGCCCTGTCCTGGGTCTATCTGCCCAGCGCCCGAAACGTTCTCCCCTGGATGGGCATGGGGAACCCCCCTGCGACCCTAATAGAGGATAAAGCGGGAGATAATGAATGAATGAATGTTGAGTTTGATTTGAAATCTTAGACAGCAGCCGCAGCTTTTCCCATTTTTTAATGTACAACATTACTCTGTATGTTCTACAGTGGTACAGCAATCATGCAGGACGGAAACACGATGCGCAATAACTACGGCTGTGATCTGGACTCGCTGGGGAGCGGCTCTCGGATCGGAATGATGCGCTCGGTGACGGGAGATCTGCACTATTATATTAATGGAGTGGATCAGGGAGTGGCGTGTACTGGATTGCCATCAGGTAATTGCAAAGTGTGCCGTTCAGCAGCTTGTGTGATGTGTTTAAGTGATGAAGGGTGCTCATGCTCACCAAGCCGTTTATAAGAAACTCCTGACCATCTCCTTATTCATGCAGTTTTTTAAAACAGACGATGATGTGGTCGTAGCACGGTGTTAAAAGTATGCAGTTTCAGGAAATGTTGGTATTTCTGCAAATAAAAACAAACTTGTATGTAGAATGTAATAAAAAAACTATGTAGGGTAGGGGTGAGCTGCAATATTCGCTGATTCGACGATTCGATTCGGAGAACCGTAGTCGACTTTGAACCTCATAGTCGAATGTACCATTTTGACCACATGGGGGTGCCCATGGCTGCTGCTAAGCATTAGTTTTTACATGAAATGTCTTTGTTTTCGTTATATATATATAGCCTTTTGTCAAATAAAATCATCCTAATTTTTTAGGTTTTTAGTTTTTTTTTTAGGTTTTTCCTTTGAAGTGGAAAAATGTCCATTTACGGTGCTCTAGAAAAACAAGTAAAATATTAAAAAAATATATTTTTTAAAAACCACGCTTATAGCGCCATCTTGTGGTGAAATTTTAACTGATTCGACTATCAGTCGACTATAGGGAAAATCTGACGAATCAGATTTGACTATGAAAATCCTTAGTTGAAGACACCCCTAATGTAGGGTATCCCACTTCTCTTCTGTCCTTAGCACCTTGGAATATCTGAAAAAATTATCCTTAACTTTTTAAAAAATCTTTAATATCTTCTTTATGATCCTTAAATCTTTTACGTGTGACCTGTGGGAACCCGGTGCTATTTATAGCAATGCTCATATTTCTTTAAATCTCTGGTGTGATTACAAAATCCATGGCTTTCTTTCAGAGGTGTATGCTGTAGTTGATCTGTACGGCCAGTGTGTCCAGGTGTCCATCACTAACTCATCAGGGCCTCTAGACAACAGCTTGTGCACCAGTAATATCACAGAGAAGAGCTTCCCTATACAATCCCCAGGTAACCTGCTGACACAGTACCGGGTTTACAAGCTAAAGGAAATAATATTTACAGATATAAAATGAATTCAATACAATGAAATACACCAGTTTAATTGTACATTATTCATTCATCCATTATCTTCAGCTTTATCCTCTATTAGGGTCGCGGGGGGGTTCCCCATGCCCATCCAGGGGAGAACGTTTCGAGCTCTGGGCAGATACACCCAGGACAGGGCGCCAATCTATCATGGGCACACACTCACTCACACAGACACACTCTATAGGGGGCAATTTGGAGAACTCAATTGACTTGATCCATGTTTTTGGACTGTGGGAGGAAACCGGAGAACCCGGAGGAATCCCACGTGGACACGGGGAGAACATGGAAACTCCACCCAGATTGGGATTCCAACCGGGAATCTCTAGCGCTGAGAGGAGAACATGCCAACCACTAAGCCACCGTGCCGCCCTGCTTATATCCAAAGTATCCTAACTTGATTTTGGGGGTCAGAATAGAGGGCTGGCCATCATTCTGCACCCCATGGAGAACATTTCGGGCGCTGGGCAGATAGACCCAGGTCAGAGCGCCAATCTATCGCTGGGCACACACTCACTCACACATACACACTCTATAGGGGGCAATTTGGAGAACTCAATTGACTTGATCCATGTTTTTGCACTGTGGGAGGAAACCGGAGAACCCGGAGGAAACCCACGCAGACACGGGGAGAACATGGAAACTCCACCCAGATGGGGATTCGAACCGGGATTCCCTAGTGCTGAGAGGCGAACGTGCCGACCACTAAGCCACCGTGCCGCCCTAATTGTACATTATAAGTAACTAAATATTAAGAATATTGGAGAATAATAAAGAATATAAGTTGTTTGCCTGCCATATTGTTAACTGGTTGTGTCTTCCGTGTCCTTGTCTCCTCTAGTGGCGGGGGTGGCTCATCGGCTGCACAACAAGCACGGAAAAAATGTGGTGTTACTAGGAGACGGTTGCCAGGCTGTCAGGGTTGGAGGGTACTCTCACGGAATCATCTTTAGCGCAAAGGAGCTTAAGACGGATGAGCTGTTTGAGGTAAGATCTGGGGGGTTGTTGGGGTATGAAGTTGGGAGGTGAAGAGTGTAGAGAAACAAATGGAGTCTGCAATGTAAAACCTAAGGGAGGGGGTGGGTTGAATCCCTATGCCCATCCAGGGGGATGATGTTTTGGGCGCAAGGGCGGATACACCCAGGACAGGGTGGCAGTTTAGTGAATCCATGTTTTTGGACTGTGGGAACTGGATCCCCAGCGCTGAGATGCGAACATACTAAACACTACACCACCGTCAGCAAAAAAAACATTCATTCATTCATTCATTCATCTTCTTCTGCTTTTATCCTCTATTAGGGTCGCGGGGGGGTTCCCCATGCCCATCCAGGGGAGAACGTTTCAGGCGCTGGGCAGATACACCCAGGACAGGGCGCCAATCCATCGCTGGGCACACACTCACTCACACGCACACTATATGGGGCAATTTGGAGAACTCAATTGACTTGATCCATGTTTTTGAACTGTGGGAGGAAACCGGAGAACCCGGAGGAAACCCACGCGGACACGTGGGAGAACATGGAAACTCCACCCAGATGGGGATTCGAACCGGGAATCCCTAAAAAATAAATAGTCAGGTTTATTTCATCAAGAACCGACTTGTTACCTGGTGATTTAATCATATAAAATAAACTATAAAAAAAAACATTTTTACGTCCAGTATGTTTATAAGACATTTCAGAAATAGAGTTTACATTAAAAGACTCATTTAAAAATATTCCTCCATAATTCTATTGTGCTTTATATTCTACTTTAATTATTGAACCTTTTGGGGCTGAGATTTGATCTTTGATGATGCTGTTAATGCAAAAGCATTTTTGGGTTTCAGTAGAGCTCTTAATAGCACTGTGTTTGATTTAAAGAACAGATTTCAACATTAAAGCTTTTTATTTTTTTTTTTTTTTTTGCATTATTTTGGAGAAGTTATTTGAATTCCAAACATCCAAAACCTTTCTATCGATTAATCACCACCACCGTCAGCAAAAAAATATATAGTCAGGTTTTTTCACCAAGAACTGACTCGTTACCTGGTGATTTAATCATTTAAAGAACACTATTTGAAAAAAAAGATTCATTTTTACGTCCAGTATGTTTATAAGAGATTTCAGAAATAAAGTTTACAGTAAAAGACTCATTTAAAAATATTCCATAATTCTATTGTGCTTTATATTCTACTTGAATTATTGAACCTTTTGGGGCTGAGATTTGATCTTTAATGACGCTGTTAATGCAAAAGCATTTTTGGGTTTCAGTAGAGCTCTTAATAGCACTGTGTTTGATTTAAAGAACAGATTTCAACATTAAAGCTTTTTTTTTTTGCATTATTGTGGAGAAGTTATTTGAATTCCCAACATCCAAAATCTTTCTATCGATTAATCACCACCACCGTCAGCAAAAAAATATATAGTTTATATTATTTCATCAAGAACCGACTCGTTACCTGGTGATTTAATCATTTAAATAACAATTTAATATGATTTAATAACTATTTAATTTTGATTTAATAACTATTTGAGAAAAAACGATACATTTTTACGTCCAGTATGTTTATGACACATTAGATTAATTGACCAATCAAAGGACATAATCGTTAGAATAATTGAAAGAAAATTAATTGTTAGGTGCAGCCCTAATGGATATAAAATAGTGATGCTGTAATATTGCATCAGACTGTAATCGCAATTTTTCATCATATTCTAAAGCCGCTTTTCATCGTCTGCTTCAGGTGAAGATCAATGAGGTAGATGACAAGTGGTCGGGTTCGCTCCACATTGGTCTGACGACCCTACAACCGCCTGATCTTCCCTCCTGCCCTCTCAGTGGCCTGTCACCATCTCTCACGCAGCTCAGGTCAAAAGTCACATGGCTGCTGGCCGGAACAGAGGTCAGACGTAATGGCATCCTGCAAAGACAGAACTATGGCTGCTCGCTGGATCGTCTGACGGTGAGAGAGAGAGAGAGAGAGAGAGAGAATGCATGGACCAGATATATTCATTCATTCATTATCTCCCGCTTTATCCTCTATTAGGGTCGCGGGGGGGGGGGGTTCCTCATGCCCATCCGGGGGAGAACGTCTCGGGCGCTGGGCAGATACACCCAGGACAGGGCGCCAATCTATTACTGGACACGCACTCACACACACAGACACACACACTCTATATGGGGCAATTTGGAGAACTCAATTGACTTGATCCATGTTTTTGGACTGTGGGAGGAAACCGGAGAACCCAGAGGAAACCCACATGGGCAGGGGGAGAACATGGAAACTCCACCCAGATGGGGATTCAAACCGGGAATCCCCAGCGCTGAGAGGAGAACATGCCAAACCACTAAGCAACCATGCCGCCGCTTGAAAAATCGATGTTCTAAATGTCTGGTGGCTCCCTGTGTCCGCGTGGGTTTCCTCCGGGTTCTCCGGTTTCCTCCCACAGTCCAAAAACATGGATCGAGTCAATTGAGTTCTCCAAATTGCCCCATATAGAGTGTGTATGTGTGAGTGAGTGTGTGCCCAGCGATAGATTGGCGCCCTGTCCTGGGTGTATCTGCCCAGCGCCCGAAACGTTCTCCCCTGGATGGGCATGGGGAACCCCCCCGCGACCCTAATAGAGGATAAAGCGGAAGATAATGAATGAATTAATTTATATGTCGTTTATCATAAACACATTCTTGTAGGTGGGGAACCGGATTGGCGTGAAGAGATGCAGTGATGATACGATGCACATCTTTATTGATGGAGAGGACATGGGCGCAGCGGCGACCGCTGTGGCGAAGGTACTTTAACACACTCTGGTGTATTTGGTGCTAATTGAACTGCCTGACCACAGAAAGCATAATTAAAAAGCTGTGTTAATTGTAGGCTCTTAAGTCCTGAATCATGGCTTTTTGCCCTCAGAACGTTTATGCGGTGCTGGATCTCTACGGGAAGGTGACGGCCGTGTCGATAGTCAGCTCCACTCTGCTCGAGGATACAGAGAGTGTGAAAGCTTCATCGCTGTCTTCAGACACCTGCAGCGAGGGCGAGGAAGAAGCCTCTCCGGTCAGTAAAGGACGTCGGACGGCGGTGCTGTGAAACTGGATTTGTTCAAAAAAAAAAAAAAAAACAACACTGATGTCGGTCTTTTTTTCGCTACAGTGTGAAAGCGAGCCAACGCAGGTTCCCATGCCCATGGCTTTTTTGGAGAATCATGGGAAAAACATTCAGCTGTCCAATCAGAATCTGACCGCTGCCCGAGTATCGAGTTATAACCAGGGTCTTCTGGTTACAGCACAAGCTCTACCTCGCCAGCAGCTCTTCCAGGTGGGTGTGTAGAACATCTATCCATCCGTCCGTCCGTTATCTTCTGCCTTATCCTATATTAGAGTTCCCCATGCCCATCCAGGGGAGAATGTTTTGGGTGCTGGACAGGGTGCCAGTCCATTGCTGGGCTCCAACACATTTACACACACAGACACACACACACCCCATATAGTGGTATTTTAGAGCCGCTAATTTAACTTAAATCCATCTTTTTGAATCGTGGAAGAAAACTGGACACGTGAAGAACATGGAAACTCCACCCAGATCGGGATCCAAACTGCTAAGAAAGAACATGCTAACCATCCATCCATTATCTTCCGCTTTATCCTCTATTAGGGTCGAGGGGGGGTTCCCCATGTCCATCCGGGGGAGAACGTTTCGGGCGCTGGGCAGATACACCCAGGACAGGGTGTATCTGCCAATCCATCGCTGGGCACACACTCTATATGGGGCAATTTAGAGAACCCAATTGACTTGATCCATGTTTTTGGACTGTGGAGGAAACCGGAGAACCCGGTGGAAACCCACACAGACACGGGGAGAACATGGAAACTCCACCCAGATTGGGATTCGAACCGGGAATCCCTAGTGCTGAAAGGAGAACATGCTAACCACTAAGCCACCGTGCCGCCTCCATCCATCCATCCATTCATTATCTTCCGCTTTGTCCTCTATTAGGGTCGTGGGGGGGTTCCCCATGCCCATCCAGGGGAGAACGTTTCGGGCGCTGGGCAGACACCCAGGACAGGACGCCAATCCATCACTGGGCACACACTCACTCACACAGACACACTCTATATGGGGCAATTTGGAGAACCCAATTGACTTGATCCATGTTTTTGGACTGTGGGAGGAAACCGGAGAACCCGGAGGAAACCCACGCGGACACGGGGAGAACATGGGGAGAACTTCACCCAGCGAGACGATATAATTTATGATAATTAGGCTCTTAATAAACTTCAAATATTTAATGTGTTTATTTAAACACTGGATTGGATTATTGTTGCCTCCCTCTAATTCAATATGATCAGTTTCTGATGAACTCTGATCACATGACTGAAAGAGTTATTTGGGTTGAATCCTTTTTTAAAGATTTGTTTCAAGACTAAACTGTGTCCCAACGTCTGATTCAGTTTCAAGTCGACCGGCTGAACTTGTCTTGGACGTCGTCTCTGTCTCTGGGCGTGATCGGTCAGTCTCCCGATCGCCTCAACTTTCCCTCTACAGCCTGCTGCCTTAAGCGCTCCGTCTGGTTGCTTCAGCGAGACTCTGTCTTTCACAACTCACTCAAGGTAACCTTTCTGTTTCCGTCCCTGTCTTTCTCTCGAAACCTTTCTGTTAGTATTTTGTAGGGGTGTCTCCAACTAAGGATTTTCATAGTCGAATCTGATTCGTCCGATTTTTTTTCCTATAGTCGACTGATAGCTATCAGTCGACTATAGGAAAAAAAATCTGACGAATCAGATTCGACTATGAAAATCCTTAGTTGAACTATAGTCGAATCAGTTAACATTTCACCACAAGATGGCGCTATAAGCGTGGTTTTTAAAAAAGATTTTTTTATATTTTACTTGTTTTTCTAACAAAAGAAAACCATTTATTTTTTGTTTTTCTTTTTTTTTCTTCTAGAAATTAGGATTTTATTTGACAAAAGGCTATATATATAACGAAAACAAAGACATTTCATGTAAAAACTAATGCTTAGCAGCAGCCATAGGCGCCCCCATGTGGTCAAAATGGTACATTCGACTATGAGGTTCATAGTCGACTACGGTTCTCCGAATCGAATCGTTCTCCGAATCGTATTTTGTATTCATTTCGGTTGTCTTTCTGTCAGATCCTCGAGAACTACGGCCCGAACTTGGACACATGTCCCGAGGGAACAGTGTTGGGCCTCCTTGTGGATGCTAATGGCTGTCTCCACCTGTATGTGAATGGGATGGATCAGGGGCTGGCGGCTCAGGACATTCCAAGTCCCTGCTACCCCCTCATTGACCTTTATGGGCAGTGTGAACAGGTCTGTATGAGCTCTCGTGAACACACAAACACACACACACATACATTTAGTAATCACACAACTGAAAAGCTTAAAAAAATTGTTCCAAAAACTAAACTGTGGGGTCTTTTCGGGTGGAGTCTGCATGTCCTCCCCGTGGTGTGTAGTGTAGGAAGAAACTGCAGACTCGGGATTAAATCCACATAATGATATGCTGATGGGTTACCTCAAGATGCTCTGATACCTTGGGCGTAGAGCAGTGCTTCTCAAATAATGGGGCGTGCCCCCCGGGGGGGGCACAGTGCGGTGCCTGGGGGGGCGCATTACAAGAAATCACAGAGCAACAAAAGTCAACCGAAAGTTAAAACGAGGAAAGTGTATTTAGTGCTTGGTTTCACTGTAACTGAGGTGGGAGACGAAGAAAGACCGGCGTGTCTTCTGTGTCTTTAAATGTTGGCAGCGGACAGCGTGAAATAAATGAAGGCGTCACTTAAAGACATTACACCCCAAACACGCTGATAACCGCTCGAGTTTTTAATCGTAAACGTGACGCGTACAGCAAGCAATTATAACGCTTTATGAAAACTACTGCAGAAAAGCTGTGCGCTGCAGAACGGGCACGTTGTAGACATTAGTTCTGATTTCCTTATATTTTCCTTATAAAAAAATAAAAAACCAGCACAAATTGTTATATTCATGTTTGTTTTGTAGGTTAAAGTGTTAATAAATTTTGCTCCTGAATTAATGTTGCTGATGAATCTGAATTTATTATTATTTATTGATTTTATTTCATTTCATTTTCAGTATCAAATGCAGTCAGTTCAAAAATGTTTAAATAAGGATTTCATTCGTTTCTGTTACAAACTACAAAACAAAGTAAAAAAAATAATTATAATTGTAATTATAATAACAAAACGATTCTTTGTTCTAAGTTGATCTCTATTTCTTTCCTTTTTGTTTTCTTTATTGTTAATAAGGATACATTGTTATAAACGAGCTGAACTTATAACAAATTTATAGACAAATCATACTACAGTGGGTGTGTAAAAATACTTTTTCGTCCCATTTGAGTGTGTGTGTGGGGGGGGGGGCGCAAAAAGTTTTCTTCTTCCTAGGGGGGGCTTAACAGAAAATAATTGAGAATCACTGGCGTAGAGACTTGCTGGTTAGGGTGCTGCACTATTAATATGAAGGTTGAGAGTTTAAATCTCGAGTCCATCAAAGATCCGTAACTCTAAACTGTCCAGATTTATAAATGATGTAAGGTCTGAAATCAGAACATAAAATTATAACTGGACCACCTGTTTATGGCTGCTCAGGTTACCATAGTGACCAGCCATGTTGCGGCAGTGGGTGCAGAGAGTGCTGAGGCCCGGTGCCAAGGCGACATGGAGAAAGCTGATATGGTGGATGGTGAGTCTCTGTGTTTTTGCTCTTTTTTTTTCTTTTTTTTTTTACAATTTAAAGGATTTTTTTTTAGCGCAAAGGAGCTTAACTGTTTAAGGTAAGATCTGGCTGCTTATTAGGGTGTGAAGTTGGGAGGTAAAGAGTGTAGAGAAACAAATGGACCACAGCCTGCAATGTAAAACCTAAGGGAGGGGGGTGGGTTGTATCCGTATGCCCATCCGGGGGAAAATGTTTCGGAAATGTTTCGCAAGGGCGGGATACACCCAGGACAGGGTGCCAGTTCAGTGAATCCATGGTGACATGGAGAAAGCTGATATAGTGGATGGTGAGTCCCTTTGCTGTTGTTTTTTTGCTCTTTTTTTAACAATTTAAAGGATTTTTTCTGTAAAACAACGTAACTAAGTAAACAAACTTTGCAGAATGTGACTTATAGCACAAAATTCAGTGTTTTATGCGACAGTTCTGTGTGCGGAACTTTACCGTATGGTATTGGAACACACATAATGTACACTGTGTTCACTCACTGTGCACCCTATTAAACACATTTACCGTATTTTCCAGACTATAAGGCGCACCTAAAAGCCTAGAATTTTGCTAGAAATCGGACGTGCGCCTTATAAGTGTACTGAGTTCCAAAATCTATAAAAGTATTGTTGACCGGGTGGTTTCGTGAAAAGCCGAGTGAAGAAAATTAATTCGGAGCTCGCCGTCATTGCGGGAGGATTAAATATAGAACTCCGACCGCTGGACATTGGCGTAAACGGGGCGTTTAAAGTAAAGTTACGGGCGGCGTGGGAGCGATGGATGATAGATGGCGACCACACGTTTACTAAAACCCGGGAGGCGGTGGCGGGGCGAGTTACGCCACCGTCTGTGAATGGGTTGTGAATGCCCGGGCTGAGGTTTCTGCTGTGACCGTCGTCCGAGCTTTCACGAAAGCCGGCGTCGTCGCCGAACGGCCGCCTGGCGACGAGACGTACTCGGACATTGATGAGAGGGAACACCGGAGTGCTCGATAGAGAACCAGCTTTTTAATTCAGACACAGAAGACGAGGACTTTGATGGATTTGTGGGAGAAGAGAGATTAAAATAATGTGTGTTTTATCAAGTAGTAGAATAAACTTCAATTCTAAATCAGCGTTTTGCATCCTTTACTTTTCTTGTAGATCGTATGTTTTAGCGAGTGCCTTATAATACGCTGCCGTACAGAATAAGTACCGTACAGAAATACAGTCCCTAATTCAGAGTGCGCCTTATAGTACGGTGCGCCTTATGGTCTGGAAAATGTGGTAGTATGTATAGCTATTGAGTGTGGAGACAAGTAGGAGAACCTATCAAAGTGGCCATTGGATGCATATTCTTGATTTTCCTCAGGTATTAAGGAAAGCGTGTGCTGGACCCCTCCTCCTGAAGTGAATCCCAATAAGACGTGCGAGTACCAGGCACTGTGCTCCAGATTTAAGGACCTGCTCACGTTACCCGGTTAGTACTGCTTGTTCTACGACCCCACCGTTTACATCGTAGAATAAACAT
Source organism: Corydoras sp. C115 (assembly GCA_019802505.1). NCBI lineage: Eukaryota > Metazoa > Chordata > Actinopteri > Siluriformes > Callichthyidae > Corydoras > Corydoras sp. C115. The sequence goes on from JAFMOC010000476.1 coordinate 181,478, forward strand.
CAGTGTTCTCAGTTTTGTCATTGTCCTTGTCTGCAGATGGCTACTTCAACGATGATGCCAAGTATAACCTGTGTTACTGTGAGTCCTGCCATAAGCTGCGCGGTGATGAAGCCTACTACAAGCGTGGTGAACCACCCCGAGACTACGCGCTGCCGTTCGGCTGGTGCCGCTTCGCCCTGAGGTCAGTGTGTGTGCTGCAGGACGTACCAAATGTGCTTTCAGACTGAAACTGCAGGCCTGACATGAATTCATGATTTATATTCATAAATTATCTGTAAAGTGTTTGAGGAACCAAAGGTGTAAGGTTGAGCTCGGGGTCAAATACTAAAAAAAAAAAATCTGGACAAGCTTGAGTGCCTTATCCCTTTTATAAATTTGTTAGAAATACGCTATAAAAAAAAAAAATGTATGTGTTTATTGAAAACAAAATGATCAATTCTGGTTTTCCGCGCAATTCTCGTCCGATTATTATTATTATTTTTCTTTTTAATCAAACGCTGATTGCTGAGTAACAGGATACCGGCTTCTCTAACAATTGAAAAAAATGCCATCTACTGGCCAAATTACAGAACACTGGTTATAAAACACAGCCGCAACAGGTTTAGTGCTCGTCAGGAATCGGCTCGCTGTTTATATTAACTTTTTATAAATTTTGTACACAATTTAAAATAATGTACTGTATATCATGCATTGATATGAATGTAAAGCGCTCAGAGGTGTGTGTCATTGTTAATGATGTCATGGCTGGACAAACGGCTCAGCCAATCAGATTTAAAGACCAGTAATTAGTAAAACTACCTGTAAGATTTTAATTAAGATATATATTAATATAATTATATTGTTTGTTATATTAAATATAACCTGGTGGCATGGTGGTTTAGTGGTTTAGCACGTTCTCCTCTCAGCACTTGGGATTCCCGGTTCGAATCCCCATCTGGGTGGAGTTTCCATGTTCTCCCCGTGTCCGCGTGGGTTTCCTCCGGGTTCTCCGGTTTCCTCCCACAGTCCAAAAACATGGATCAAGTCAATTGAGTTCTCCAAATTGCCCCATATAGAGTGAGTGTGTGCCCAGCGATGGATTGGCGCCCTGTTCTGGGTCTATCTGCCCAGCGCCCAAAACGTTCTTCCTTGGATGGGCATGGGGAACCCCCCCCCGCGACCCTAATAGAGGATAAAGCGGGAGATAATGAATGAATGAATGAATATAACCTGTTAACCTGACGAAGTTTGTGTGTAAGTAAACCCCAACAGGATGCCCTATAGTGCAGCAGAGGGGTATTATATTATCTTATAAGGGGTTTGTTGCTTTTGGAAGCATGGTGTTCAAGACGATGGGCTGTTATACTTTAAAGCAGCCACCTGACGCTGTATAAACACCCTGTTTAATGTTGAACAGAATAAAGCCCCACTGTGAAGTATCGAATACCTTTAAGAAGTGGCACATCGCCTACCATGGGACGAGTGTGGGTTCACTGCGCCGTGCGCTGGACCACAGCCAGCTGATTCCAGGTCAGTACCTACAGTAGAACTTTGGTTTCTCACTCTAGTGAAAGCTCCAGGTCAGTGTGATGGTTACTGTACAGCAGGGGCGTCGTTAGACCTGGATGTTTTGTCAGCTTCTCAGCTTTTCATAAACCGTCAGCATTTTTCTGAAGGTGCAAACTGTCGCAAAGTTAAAAAAGGGATTTTAAAGTCGTGAACTGTCTCTCTGCGCCGTGCGTAAAACTGGATTCATGCACAGCCAGCTCAGGTTCGTTTATTCCAGGTTTCAGCCAGAACCTATCAGTAGAACTTTGGGTTGCTCTCACTGCTGTTATTTAAGCTACCCAGGTCAGTAATTGATGGTTACTGTACAGCAGGGGCGTCGTTAGACCTGGATGTTTTGTCAGCTTCTCAGCTTTTCATAAACCGTCAGAATTTTTCTGAAGGTGCAAACTGTCGCAAAGTTAAAAAAGGTATTTTAAAGCAAAACCTCGTGCTTTTCTGCCGAAGCTCAGGTTCGTTTATTCAAAAGTTTTCAGCCAGAATCATCATTTATTAGAACTGGATGTGCTCTCCACTGCTGTTATTTAATTTTACCCAATATAACTAATTAATGGCTTGGCACATTCTCCTCTCAGCGCTAGGGATTCCCGGTTCGAATCCCCATCTGGGTGGAGTTTCCATGTTCTCCCCGTGTCCGCGTGGGTTTCCTCCGGGTTCTCCGGTTTCCTCCCACAGTCCAAAAACATGGCTCAAGTCAATTGAATTCTCCAAATTGCCCCATATAGAGTGAGTGTGTGTCCAGTGATAGATTGGCGCCCTGTCCTGGGTGTATCTGCCCAGCGCCCGAGACGTTCTCCCCTGGATGGGCATGGGGGACCCCCCCCCCCCCCCCGCGACCCTAATAGAGGATAAAGCGGGAGATAATGAATGAATAAATAATAAATGATCAAACAAAATGAAGGGCAATTTTCAGAGGACAGAGGGGGATAAAGGATCTGGGCTAAAGCCCCTGATGTTTCTAAATCCTAAAAATGCCCCTGCTGTACAGTACAGAGACCCTGGATGATGATGATGATGATGATGATGGTGGTGTTTTCTTTTAGCAGACTCGTCCTCGGTGTTCTCAGCCTCTTCGGTAAAAGCAGAGGATCATGGCAGTTACAGTGAACCAGAGGAGAACAGCATCCCGGAGGGAGAGATCCCTCGAGTACGCCTCTCCCCCACCATGCGCTACTCGGGGTTGGAGGTTTTTGCCCCTAAAGTGCAGTAAGTCTATGAAGATATTAATTGGGGTTGTAGTCAAGGATGTAATTACTATATTTATATCCATCCATCCATTATCCTCCACTTTATCCTCTATTAGGGTCGCGGGGGGGTTCCCCATACCCATCCAGGGGAGAACGTCTCGGGCGCTGGGCAGATACACCCAGGACAGGGGGGCAATCTATCACTGGGCACACACTCACTCACACAGACACACTCTATATGGGGCAATTTGGAGAATTCAACTTGTTTCATTGACCTCGATCCATGTTTTTGAACTGTGGGAGGAAACCGGAGAACCCGGAGGAAGCCCACGCAGACACGGGGAGAACATGGAAACTCCACCCAGATTCGGATTCGAACCGGGAATCCATAGTGCTGAGAGGAGAACATGCCAACCACTAATATTTATATTATTTTTATATATTCAGGCGGCTTAGTGGTTTGCATGTTCTCCTCTCAGGACTAGGGATTCCTGGTTCGAATCCCCATCTGGGTGGAGTTTCTATGTTCTCCCCGTGTCCGCGTGGGTTTCCTCCGGGTTCTCCGGTTTCCTCCCAAAAAACATGAATCAATTAAATTGTCCAAAATTGCCCCATATAGAGTGTGTCTGTGTGAGTGAGTGTGTGTCCAGCGATAGATTGGCGTCCTGTCCTGGGTGTATCTGCCCAGCGCCCGAAACGTTCTCCCCAGAATGGGCATGGGGAACCCCCCCCCCCCACGACCCTAATAGAGGATAAAGCAGAAGATAATGGATGGATTTTATGATTTATATATATTTTATATATTCTGTGAATGAGGGCAGTGCAAACCCCAAAAGAAAAATCTCTCTCTCTCTCTCGTGTGTGTGTGTGTGTGTGTGTGTGTGCGCACGCGTGTGTGTGTGTGTCAGATTTCGAGATCCGCGCTCGCTCCGCTGTCATCAGGCCCAGGTGGGCTTCCAGGTGTGCGTGCGTCCCGGCTCCTATAAGGTCGGCCCTCAGACTTTAGGGATCAGCGAGCCGCTGGATCCCAGATTCAGCAACACTGAGATCGAGTGGATCACGAAGGAGAAAGGAGGCACCCTGCTGTACGGCCTGCTCATCCGCGTGGAGTGAGCGAGCGGGGGGGGGGGGACTCAGGAGAGAGAGCGGGTGTGTGCTCTGTAAGGTTCTGTACGGTTCTGTACCCCTCTCCGCGTCCGGCAGACGATTATGAAGCTCTAGAGGTGGAATTTGAAGATGATCTGTTTTTTGGGGGGAGGCGTCACTTCCTGCACTTTATGTTTTGAACACCGGTGGTTGATTTTTACTTTTTTTTTTTTTTTTCCCCTGAAAAGAAAAACTTCTTTAATCCTGGACTGTGAAAATACAAGTTCTCTCTCGGTTTCACTTTTTTTACTCCTTTAAACGCTCTCTCGCCCTCACTCCTGCTCTTTCTCTTTATTTCACCCAATATCCTGCTCTCTTACATTCTCCTTTTGCATTCACATGCTTTCTCACACTCTAAATCGCTTTCTTTTTCCTCTTACATTCTCTCATCGTACTTTCACGTGATTATCTTTCTTGTTTCTCTTCTATACTTTCTCTCTGTGTCTCTCACACTTTAAATCTCTCCCAACATTTCTCTCATTCATTCCTCCATGCTGTTCTTCTTGCTCTCTCTGTCTCTCTCTCGCTGTCTTTCTCTCTCTGTCTCTCTCTCTGTCTCTCTCTCTCTCTCTCTCTCTCGCTGTCTCTCTCTCTGTCTCTCTCTCTCTCTCTCTCTGTCTCTCTCTCTGTCTCCCCCTCTCTCTCTCTCTCTCTCTCTCTGTCTCTCTGTCTTTCTGTGTCTCTCTCTCTCACTCTCCGTTTCTCTCTCTGTGTCTGTCTGTCTCTCTCTCTCTCTGTCTCCCCCTCTCTGTCTCTCTCTCTCTGTCTGTCTCTCTGTCTCACTGTCTCTCTCTCTCTCTCTCTCTCTCTGTAACTCTCTCTCTGTCTCTCTCTGTCTCACTGTCTCTCTCTGTCTCTCTCCCCCCCCCCTGCCAGTTTTCAGTTTCTTTCTCTCTCTCTGCGTCTCTCTTTCTCTCTCTCTCTCACTCTCTGTTTCTCTCTCTGTCTCTCTCTGTCTCTCGCTCTCTCTCTCTCTGTCTCTCTCTCTCTCTGTCTGTCTCTCTCTCTCTTTGTCTCTCTGTAACTCTCTGTCTCTCTGTAACTCTCTCTCTCTCTGTCTCTCTCTCTGTCTGTCTGTCTCTCTGTAACTCTCTCTCTCTCTCTCTGTCTCACTCTCTCTGTCCCCCCCCCCCCTGCCAGTTTTCAGTTTCTTTCTCTACAGCAAGTCAACAAATCTCCCACCACTGATGACTCGGCAGTTAATCTCTTCACGTCCTGGATCCTGGATCATGTGATGACGTAAGAAAAAAAAATTATTGCTGGCAAAAAAAGACAAATCAACCACCAAACGGAAACGTGTGGAAAACATGGCAAGACTTGAAACCTAGCATCAGGAAGAGACTTCGTATCTGAGGCGACAGCAGTCTGTCATTTTTTTTTTTTTTGTTTTTTTTTGCCGTCCGATCCGCTTTGCACAAGCCGTCCGCTGTGGACTCCGCACTACGGACACAAGTGTACATAGAATATTTTAAGGCTCACACCACAGTATTACATTTTTACTCTCCTCTCAAACGTTCTCGCGAATGCGAAAAGCGGACAACCATCACCTCCCCCCCCCCTTCCCCCCCCGACGGCGTGTGCAGGGTGGAACGCGTTCCTACGTCTTGTGTTCTTTGGGTCCAAGTTTTGCGCCCGTTTCTGTTACCACAGCAGTACTTTTAGAGGAGGTTCCGTCGTATGTAGTTGTTCCGTCTGAACTACGAATCCTCCACCCGAATGTGCCTGAGATGAAAGTTGCATCCGTGAGGTGTTTTCGTGCACTGTATCCAAAAATATTATAAAAGTATGTAGACACCCCTTCTGAGGTATAGGTTGGGCTTGTTATGCAACAATGACATGCACTAGAGTAGCGTTCTCCATCCTGGTCCTGGAGACGTATTTGCCCGCCCCCCCACTCACCAAATATACCTGCTCAAACTAATAATCACAGTAACTGTTTGGAGTGGGAACTAAAAAGTGAAGGGCCCGTGGGGCCTCCGGACGGAGCGGGGACGCAGTGCACTGGACGGCTCTGTGACGTGGCTCTGGGATGGACACTCTTTAGGTCTCTAGAACCTTTAGGAGCTTTAGAAATTGGGATTTTAAAGTCAATGCAAGTCATGCCAACACACCAGCACACCAGCTTTAGTGTCGGAAAACTTTTTGTTTTTCTGACCAGCTGAGCCTCCACTCCTTTAGGAATGCAGGTAACTTTAATGTTGAAAGTTAGTTATGGGTGTCCACAAACTTTTGGCTCTATGATGTCACTTCTCTGATTTATTTATAACTAAAAGAATTCCCCCCCAAAAAAAAAAATCTTAGCCAGACCTGGGCATTGTCCGGTTTGGGGTCACATCAAGCTCTTTGGCTATCCCCATATTGGTCACATCAAGCTCATTGGCTAAACCAGACCTGGGCATTGTCCAGTTTGGGGTCACATCAAGCTCTTTGGGTATCCCCATATGGGCAACGTCTCGCTCATTGGCTAAAACAGACCTGGGCATTGCCCAGTTTGGTGTCACATCAAGCTCTTTTGCTAAACCAGACCTGGGCATTGTCCGGTTTGGGGTCACATCAAGCTCTTTTGCTAAACCAGACCTGGGCATTGCCCGGTTTGGGGTCACATCAAGCTCATTGGCTATCCCCATATTGGTCACATCAAGCTCATTGGCTAAACCAGACCTGGGCATTGTCCGGTTTGGGGTCATATCAAGCTCTTTGGCTAAACCAGACCTGGGCATTGTCCGGTTTGGGGTCACATCAAGCTCATTGGCTATCCCCATATGGGTCACATCAAGCTCATTGGCTAAACCAGACCTGGGCATTGCCCAGTTTGGGGTCACATCAAGCTCTTTGGCTAAACCAGACCTGGGCATTGTCCGGTTTGGGGTCACATCAAGTTCTTTGGCTTACCCAGACCTGGCCATTGCCCGGTTTCGGGTCACATCAAGCTCATTGGCTATCCCCATATGGGTCACATCAAGCTCATTGGCTAAACCAGACCTGGGCATTGTCCGGTTTGGGGTCACATAAAGTTCTTTGGCTATCCCCATATGGGCAACATCTCACTCTTTGGCTAATCCAGACCAGGGCATTGCCCAGTCCTGGGGTCACATCCCACTCTTTGGCTAAACCAGACCTGGGCATTGTCCGGTTTGGGGTCACATCAAGCTCTTTGACTATCCCCATATGGGCCACGTCTCGCTCTTTGGCTAAACCAGACCAGGGCATTGTCCGGTCCTGGGGTCACATCCCACTCTTTGGCTCCCCCACACGGGGTCAGTATGAAGCTCCGAAATGAAATGTGAATAAGTGTGCTGCATTCGCAGTTGTATTGCGTTCAAATTCAAGGCGAAAGCTCGTTTCTCATGTGACCCCCGGAGAGTTTATTGCCCTGCCCTGACGTGAATTAAACTTTGAACGATCCGTTGACCTTCCTCCATAAGGACGCACTTCTAAACTAAACCTGAGCCCTTCTTTAATCTCCGATCGCTGGCCGAGGTTCTAGAGAACTTCAGTCCGTAGTTGCCAATACGAGCTTAAACCCGAGTTTTACAAAAACCAGCCCCTCCGTGACGTCGAGGGGACGGGTCTGAATGAATGCTTACGTTTACCGAAATGTGAATCGACGGGGTTGCCGTTCGACCCGTTACTGCTGCTGCTGTTTGTTTTTTTTTTTTTGTTTTTTTTAAATCCATTCATTTGTATTATTTGTTCTTTGATGTACGTCATGTTTCGTTCGTATTTCTTTACGTTGTACAGGCTGTTACATAACACTAATATCTTCCTGATTTGTAAAAAAAAAAAAAATTAAAATACAAAAAGAGACCAGTTATGCACAGAGACAGAACCTCGTCCAAGACTCTGTTCTTATGACGCCGTTACAGACGCTGGACGCAAAATGGACACTCGGGAGCTAAAGAGACGAGAACGTCGGTCAAGCGCACGCACAGCAGGTCGGTCAAATTTCAGTCACTTTTATTTGGAGTAGGAAAAATCCATCACTAATAAGTTATTGCCATGTTGCATAATAATCTCTGTTCAGAACCCCGTGATGTTTACTGCTTAAGGCCGAGAGTGTTTCCATCTCTGGTAACTGAAAGTTAGGCACTGTTCACACCTCGTACTAACACGTCTTGGGAGATCCGGTTACAAGTGAACTGCCCATGCGTTCATACCGGGTTCGATTGACCCCACATGTGGCTCTCACCTCCCCCTCAATGCACTCCATTCATTCATTATCTTCCGCTTTATTCTCTATATGGGTCGCGGTGGGTTCCCCATGCCCATCCAGGGGAGAACGTTTCGGGCACTGGGCAGATACACCCAGGACGGGGTGCCAATCTATCGCTGGGCACACACTCACTCACACACACTCTATATGGGGCAATTTGGAGAACTCAATTGACTTGATCCATGTTTTTAAACTGTGGGAGGAAACCGGAGAACCCGGAGGAAACCCACGTGGACATGGGGAGGACATGGAAACTCCACCCAGATGGGGATTCCAACCGGGAATCCCTAGCGCTGAGAGGAGAACGTGCCAACCACTAAACCACCGTGCCGACCTGCTTATAGCCAAAGTATCCTAACTTGATTTTTGGGGTCAGAATAGAGGGCTGGCCGTCATTCTGCACCCCATGGAGAACATTTCAGGCGCTGGGCAGATAGACCCAGGACAGGGCGCCAATCTATCGCTGGACACACACTCACTCACACGGACACACTCTATATGGGGCAATTTGGAGAACTCCATTGACTTGACCCATGTTTTTGGACTGTGGGAGGAAACCGGAGAACCCGGAGGAAACCCACATGTACACGGGGAGAACATGGAAACTCCACCCAGATGGGGGTTCCAACCGGGAATCCCTAGCGCTGAGAGGAGAACGTGCCAACCACTAAGCCACTGTGTCACTCTGCTTATATCCAAAGTATCCTAACTTGATTTTTGGGGTCAGAATAGAGGGCTGGCCGTCATTCTGCACCCCATGGAGAACATTTCGGGCGCTGGGCAGATACACCCAGGACAGGGTGCCAATCTATCACTGGGCACACACTCACTCACACACACACACTCTATATGGGGACAATTTGGAGAACTCCATTGACTTGACCCATGTTTTTGGACTGTGGGAGGAAACCGGAGAACCCGGAGGAAACCCACATGTACACGGGGAGAACATGGAAACTCCACCCAGATGGGGGTTCCAACCGGGAATCCCTAACGCTGAGAGGAGAACATGCTAAGCCACTGTGCCGCCCTGCTTATATCCAAAGTGTCCTAACTTGATTTTCGGGGTCAGAATATCGGGCTGGCCGTAATGGAGCAATCAGGGTAAGGTACTAAAAGCAGATTGCCCCCACAAAGCCTGGTGCTACTTTGACAAATTTGCCCCTGCGCTTTGCACCATCCACCTTGTAACCCGATGGCTCAGTCTGGAGGTTAACACCAGGTGTGAAAGGCACCGCAGTCATTGGACGCTTCCACAATCACAGACGCACCTTCACACGTCATACAAAAAAACCCCACAACATTTAAGGTTCCACAGTGAGCAGAACGAGAACCGACTGGAGGGACATCAGCTCCGCGAGGGCGGTCCATGTGGAAAAGCTGTACATGCACAGGACGGGGTCTGGGTCAGTTCCTCTGTCAAGGAGCTGGGTGGGGATATCGTGACATCACAAGATACTGAAAAGCCCACATGCTGGTCGACGTCTCAAATACTCGGTCCGTCGCACTTGGTGCGAGATGTCAGTCGAGGGTGGGACACTCACCAGGACCAAGATTCCTGAAGATTAAAGTATAATCTGTACAGATTGCTGGTGATTTGCTTTAATAAAACCGTAGAACAGACATGATACTCGCTGTTAACTGTTAAAAAAAAAAAAAGGAAACTCCCGGGTTCTGCGTTAACGGCGTAAAAGAACGACGGTTCCAAACCGAGTTTAAAGTATGAGGAGCTGTTGAGGAGGTTTGCAGATCTTTGTTATTGGTGCGGGGCGGCACGGTGGTTTAGTGGTCGGCATGTTCTCCTCTCAGCGCGGTTCGAATCCCCATCTGGGTGCAGTTTCCATGTTCTCCCCGTGTCCGCGTGGGTTTCCTCCGGGTTCTCCGGTTTCCTCCCACAGTCCAAAAACATGGATCAACTCAGTTGAGTTTGTCAAATTGCCCCATGTACTGTTTGTGTGCCCAGTGATAGATTGGCGCCCTGTCCTGGGTGTATCTGCCCAGCGCCCGAAACGTTCTCCCCTGGATGGGCATGGGGAACCCCCCCCGCGACCCTAATATAGGGTATAATGTTTTTGGACTGTGGGAGGAAACCGGAGAACCCGGAGGAAACCCACGCGGACACGGGGAGAACATGGAAACTCCACCCAGATGGGGATTCCAACCGGGAATCCCTAGTGCTGAGAGGAGAACATGCCAACCACTAAGCCACCTTTTAAAGATCTGGTTCTTAAATTTAATGATCTATATTTAGGATGGGGCGGCACAGTGGATTAGTGGTTGGCATGTTCTCCTCTCAGCGCTAGGGATTCCCGGTTCGAATCCCCATCTGGGTGGAGTTTCCATGTTCTCCCCATGTCTGCGTGGGTTTCCTCCGGGTTCTCTGATTTCCGCCCACAGTCCAAAAACATGGATCAAGTCAATTGAATTCTCCAAATTGCCCCATATAGAGTGTGTCTGTGTGAGTGAGTGTGTGACCAGCGATGGATTGGCGCCCTGTCCTGGGTGTATCTGCCCAGCGCCCGAAATGTTCTCCGTTCTCCCCTGGATGGGCATGGGGAACCCTCCCCCCTCCCCCCCTGCGACCCTAATATAGGATAAAGCGGAAGATAATGAATGAATGAATGTTATTGGTGCTGAAATGAGAACACCAGATTAACCCTGGAGGGGTGGGGGGGGGGGGGGGGTATGGGAACGTGATTGGTTGAATGATCATTTAAATATGCAGTGTATTGGATCTTTACAGGATTAGAATATAATCTAATTATTATGGAATTAATAATTTAGTGTTGGTCTGCACCGTTTGTTAATCCAGCTTTCGTACTTGTATTTGTTTGGTTGCAATTCTGCAACCTCACCACTAGATGCCACTAAATCCCTTACAATGTTTTTTTTTGTTTGTTTGTTAGTTTGTTAAATAGTGCCACAGCAAGAATGTATTGGGTTTGATGCATGTCCTCCCCGTGTCTGAATGGGTTTGCTCCATGTGCTCACAGTCCAAAGACATGCTGGTGGGAACTTTGGAGATTCTAATTGCCCCCTGATTGGATCGTTTGTAAACTAATTGAGGAAATAGACCTCGGTTGTTGTGACCAACCTCATAAAAACTGAAAGGGTTGGGCACAAATGAATGGCTCACACACACACACACACACACAAACACACACACAATGAGGCAGCTAAATTACAGATCGTGACGTCGTCTTGAACTCGTAAAAAGCAACAAACTATAATTTCATTCCGACCTCGGCTCCGAACGTCGCTCGTGCAATTCGAACTCTCACATTAACGGGGTGGAGAAGAACGGACAAAAACATATCTACATAAATTAATATCGCACAGTCAAAATGAAATAAATATTACAGTCGAATCGAAGAGGACGGGAACCGTACAGAATAAAGGAACGTCTAAAAGCACAGAGCCTGTCCTGACGCCGCTGACAGGTTCAGTAAAAAGGAGATAAATAAAAAAACCTCCACACAGTGAACTACAGGTTCTCTAGCTTATAAAAACGGACCATCGGAGCAGTAAAAACGGCTTCCTCCGAGCCGTTCCAGTTAAATGTAGGTAACTGCCTCGTCTCTGGAACGGCTGGGACTTTACAAATGAGACATTAAGAAGAAGAAGAAGCATAAAAAGAAGAGGCTGCGGAAACGAGTGCTTCAAGTTCAGACCAGTTGAAGACGCCTCCATCGTAAAAGGAGGAGCAAAGGGATTCAAGATTACCTCGCCTCAGAGGAAGCTACATGTCCTCCGAGGGACGGGCGGGAAATCTTGGGAATGTTTTCCGTTCACATTTTCAAGATCGAGTGCAAGGCGGGTTCTCACTCTCGGAACTTTTTGGGGCCCCAAGCGGACGTCTGTTTGGGTGCTACTCCGGAGCCGAACGTAGGGAAGTCCTCGGCGCTGCTCATATCGGGTGCCTGCTGAGATGGAACGGGAGACGACGCCTTTAGTCATTCAATGGACACTTAACGGTAAACTCTTATCCTGCACCGCTGCCACAGGAACTCGTTTAAAGACCCCAAATCTTGAGTTGGTCTGGGGAATTGCCACCGATGCTGGAGAACGTGTGCAGGTACACACTACAGACACTCCATTAGGTTCCCTCATGTTTTAAATCCTGTTAATTATTGTTGATTTCTGTTTGACCAGCAGGTCTTCAACTCTGCCAGTGAGCTACAAACTTTGAGAACCTTTGGCATACCTCGGTCCTCGTAAGGTTTGTTCCTGTGAAAATGTATGCTATAATGTATGATGTTCATGAGGGATTATAGTAGTTGTGACAACTGTTGTTCATGAGGGATTATAGTAGTTGTGGCAACCCACTGTGAGTGATTTATCGAAATTTTGGCAACTGTTGTTCATGAGGGGTTATAGTAGTTGCGGCAACCCATTGTTTATGAGTGATTATAGTAGTTTTGGCAACTGTTATTCATGAGTGATTATAGTAGTTGTGGTGACTTGGTTGAGAGATTATAGTAGTTATGGCAACCACCGTTTGAGTGATTACAGTAGTTGAGGAAACTTATTCATGAGGATTATAGTAGTTGTGGTGACTTGTTTTGAGACTACAGTAGTTATGGCAACCACTGTTTGAGTGATTATAGTAGTTGTGGCAACCACTGTTAATGAGGGATTATAGTAGTTGTGGTGACTTGGTTGTGACTACAGTAGTTATGGAGTGAGTACACTGTTAATGAGGGATTATAGTAGTTGTGGCAACCACTGTTAATGAGGGATTATAGTAGTTGTGGTGACTTGGTTGTGACTACAGTAGTTATGGAGTGAGTACACTGTTAATGAGGGATTATAGTAGTTGTGGCAACTGTTATTCATGAGGGATTATAAAAGTTGTGGTGACTTGTTTGTGACTACAGTAGTTATGGCAACCACTGTTAAAGAGGGATTATAGTAGTTGTGGCAACCACTGTTAATGAGGGATTATAAAAGTTGTGGTGACTTGTTTGTGACTACAGTAGTCATGGCAACCACTTTTAATGAGGGATTATAGTAGTTGAGGCAACTGTTATTCATGAGGGATTATAAAAGTTGTGGTGACTTGTTTGTGACTACAGTAGTTATCGCAACCACTGTTAATGAGGGATTATAGTAGTTGAGGCAACTGTTATTCATGAGGGATTATAAAAGTTGTGGTGACTTGTTTGTGACTACAGTAGTTATGGCAACCACTTGTTTGTAGTTGACTACAGTTATTCATGAGGGATTTATGGACATGTTTGTGACTACACACCGTTAATGAGGGATTATAGTAGTTGTGGCAACTGTTATTTATGCAGGATCGTAGTAGTTGTGACAACCCACTATTTATGAGGGATCACATTAGTTGAGGCAACCATGGTTTATAAGTAATTAAAGTAGTTGTGGAAAATGTGTACGAGGGATTATAGTAGTTGTGGTAACCACGATTTATAAGGGATTATAGTAGTTGTGGTAACCACGATTTATAAGGGATTATAGTAGTTGTGGTAACCGCGATTTATAAGGGATTATAGTAGTTGTGGTAACCACGATTTATAAGGGATTATAGTAGTTGTGGTAACCACGATTTATAAGGGATTATAGTAGTTGTGGTAACCACGATTTATAAGGGATTATAGTAGTTGTGGTAACCACGATTTATAAGGGATTATAGTAGTTGTGGTAACCACGATTTATAAGGGATTATAGTAGTTGTGGTAACCAGCGATTTATAAGGGATTATAGTAGATGTGAGGCAGTTTATAAGGGATTGTTTCTTTTAAACGGACTGAAACAAGTAAAAAGTCTGGTGATTAATAAAAATAAAAAGTGGGAACCTTGTTGCCATGGACGTTCCATGGTGCATCCCTTACAACGAAACCTTTAGGTGCATTCCGCTCCTCATCAGCTCCTCCTCCTCCTCCGATCGCCCGCGATGGCGGCTTCATGTAGGAGGCCAGTGTTTCTGTCTCAGTCACACTCAACATCTTGGGAATCGAAACATCGGTGTTATCAGAAAAACAACGCTAGTCTGTAGAGTTAATTTCTTGTGTTGGCCGTACACTCACATATTCCTCCTCCAGGTTGAGGAGGTGGTCGACTGCTTCATCGACGTTCTCTGGCAGACCCGTAACTGTGACTTTGTCAGGCTCGTCGGCGCCTGGCTGAGGGAACCGGATGTCGACCTGTGAGGTAAAAACAAGGTAAAGATAAGTCCTGAATTACTCGCGATGTTAGATGAAATGTTTTAACAGTGATGTCTAATGATGTCACAGTTAAACATGGCTGAATCCCACATTGAGGGCGGGCCTTCAATTACAGTGATATCCAATCATAAGCATCTGTGAATAATATATACAGAAGAGGGAGGGACCACTTTCTTACAAATAAGAATGATGAGTCTGTTATATATATATATATATATATATATATATATATATATATATATATATATATATATATATATATATATATATATATATATATATATATATATATATATATATATATATATATATATATACACACACACACATATATATATACATGTGTGTGTATATATATATATATATACATATATACATATATATACATATACGTGTATATATATATATATATATATATATATATATATATATATATATATATATATATATATATATATATATGTATGTATGTATGTATGTATGTATGTATGTGTATGATTATGTATGTGTGTGTGTGTATATATATATATATATATATATATATATATATATATATATATATATATATATATATATATATATATGTGTGTGTATGCGTATATATATATATATATATATATATATATATATATATATATATATATATATATATATATATATATATATACATACACATACACATACACACATCTGGTCTTTCATCTGCTTAATAACTAATACCTATATGTACATATATGTGTGTGTGTGTATATATATATATATATATATACACACATCTGGTCTTTCATCTGCTTAATCCCTAATCCCATACTAGGGTCGTGGTGGGGTTTACATCCATGCGAGAAAGTTTTGGGCAAATGCACCCAAAACAGACCCACTATATTGGGGCAATTTGGAGGAGCCAATTTACCTTCAATCCGTGTATTTAGACTGTGAGAGGAAACCAGAGAACTTAAAAGGTACTCCATTCAGATCGGGATTCAAACCTGGCCCCCCAGCACCGAGAAGCAGACGTGCTAACCACCAAGCCGCTGTGCTGCCACATAGATGTATTTAACGAAACCCAGAGCGTCGATCCTACCGGCCGTGACCTCACTCACTTTAAATTCCTCCATCAGTTTGCGAATGGCTTTGCCTCGTGCGCCGATGATGCGCGCATGGACTCGATGATCCAGCCTGATGTCTTCGCTCACCATCTCCTGCAGCTCTGCCACCATCTGCTCTATAACCGTCCGTGCCTCCTCCACGTTCCGCTCATAACCCCAGATTATAATTGCATCCTAAACCAAGACAGAGAGACAGAGAAAGAAATATAACGCCTTTATAACGTCTAATAATAACGTCGTATAACCCACAAGAACATCAGCTCCGTGAATGAATACAGCAGCAGATACGCACCTGCGCCTCGTCGCACTTATCAGGAAACTGGACGTTGACGTCATAATCTTTACGTATCTGCGAAATCACAGCTCCCTTCCGCCCGATGATTTTGGGGTGATATTTGGGGTCGACTGACAGGGTCACCTTGTAACTGCGCAAAGCCTACGATTTAAAAATGTTTGTGAATTAGGCTTTTTTTGTTAATACCGTAATGAAATCTTTCTACTGTCACAATGTTTTGTTCTTTCATTCATTCATTAATGAAATTGTGGTGTGGGGTGGGGTTCCCCATGCCCATCCAGGGGAGAACGTTTCAGGCGTTGGGCAGATACACCCAGGACAGGACGCCAATCTATCGCTGGACACACACTCACTCACACAGACACACTCTATAGGGGAGCAATTTGGAGAACTCAATGGACTTGATCCATGTTTTTGGACTGTGGGAGGAAACCGGAGAACCCGGAGGAAACCCACAGGGACACGGGGAGAACATGGAAACTCCACCCAGATGGGGATTCGAACCGGGAATCCCTAGTGCTGAGAGGAGAACATGCATGTTTTGTTCTACTATACAATATCATAATGTCTGTAAACAACCATGAGGCCATTCTAGAAGAAGCCTGCTGTGTTTGTATTGGTTACCCGGTCTTCCTGCTCCGCCTGCAGATCCTTAACTCTGGACAGTAGACCTTGCTTGGCTCGCGCCACACTGACCTCCTGCCCCATGATCTTGATCACGTCCGACTGATGTTCAGGCTGAGGAACCCAGATGTTCACCTGCAGGATCCAAATCTATCAGTTCCACTCTGCAAAGTGATCTCCATCCATCCATCCATTAACTTCCGCTTTATCCTCTATTAGGGTCATGGGGGGGGGGGGGGTTTCCCCATGCCCATCCAGGGGAGAACGTTTCGGGCGCTGGGCAGATACACCCAGGACAGGACGCCAATCCATCGCTGGGCACACATTCACTCACACAGACACACTCTATATGGGACAATTTGGAGAACTCAGTTGGCTTGATCCATGTTTTTAGACTGTGGGAGGAAACCGGAGAACCCGGAGGAAACCCACGCGGACACGGGGAGAACATGGAAACTCCACCCAGATGGGGATTCGAATCGGGAATACCTAGCGCTGAGAGGAGAACGTGCTAACCACCGTGCCGCCCTGCAGAGTGATCTATTTTGCAAACACACAGAGGGGTCAGTCCTCCATATTTAACCTAATTGTTACCTGGGCAGCCCTGTACACGGGCCCCAGGGAGCAATTGGGGTCCCTCTTGCCTGAGGGAACTTTAGCCATAGTACTTGATGGGACCGGGAATGAAACCATGGACCTTTTGAAGCACCAGCCAACGACTTTAATACTCATTCACCCATCTTCCGTTTTATCCTCTATTAGGGTCGCGGGGAGGGGGGTTCCCCATGCCTATCCAGGGGAGAACGTTTCGGGCGCTGGGCATGGTGCCAATCCATCGCTAGGCACACACTCACTCACACAGACACACTCTATATGGGGCAATTTGGAGAACTCAATTGGCTTGATCCATGTTTTTGGACTGTGGGAGGAAACCGGAGAACCCGGAGGAAACCCACGCGGACACGGGGAGAACATGGGGAGAACATGAAAACACAAAAAAGTGTTTTGTTCTTTCATTCACTCATTAATGAAATTGTGTTGGGGGGGGGGGTGTTCCCCATGCCCATCCAGGGGAGAACATTTCGGGCGCTGGGCAGATACACCCAGGACAGGACACCAATCCATCGCCGGGCACACACTCACTCACACATACACACTCTATATGGGGCAATTTGGAGAACTCAATGGACTTGATCCATGTTTTTGAACTGTGGGAGGAAACCGGAGAACCCAGAGGAAACCCACGCGGACACGGGGAGAACATGGAAACTTCACCCAGATGGGAATTCGAACCGGGAATCCCTAGCGCTGAGAGGAGAACATGCTAAACCACTAAGCCACCATGTCGCCGCGACTTTAATACTCAACCAGTAAAAAAACAACACTTTAAATACTCACCTCATAATCCTCCATCATCTTTCTTATGCCAGCTCCTTTCTGCCCAATTATGTACCGGTGGAGGTCATAAGGAACCTCGACATCAAGCGTTACAGGAACCAGTGCCTGGCCAAAGCAAGGAGTATAGTTAGCATTTTTATTTTAAAATAAAATAAGTGCTGTTCTACAATACAGTGTATTATGTTCCGAGAACAAAACTTTAACAATAGTAATCTAAATTATCCTAAATACTTCCATTCATTCATTATCTTCCGCTTTATCCTCTATTAGGGTCGCGGGGGGGTTCCTCATGCCCATCCAGGGGAGAACGTCTCGGGCGCTGGGCAGATACACCTAGGACAGGGCGCCAATCCATCGCTGGACACACACACTCTATATGGGGCAACTTGGAGAACTCAATTGACTTGATCCATGTTTTGGACAGAGAACCCGGAGGAAACCCACGCGGACACGGGGAGAACATGGAAACTCCACCCAGATGGGGATTCGAACCGGGAATCCCTAGCGCTGAGAGGAGAACATGCCAACCATTAAGCCACCGTGCCGCCCCATCCTAAATATAGATCATTAAATTTAAGAACCAGATCTCTAAAGGTATTTTAGTGGTTTAGCATGTTCTCCTCTCAGCACTAGGGATTCCCGGTTCGAATCCCCATCTGGGTGGAGTTTCCATGTTCTCCCCGTGTCCGCGTGGGTTTCCTCCGGGTTCTCCGGTTTCCTCCCACAGTCCAAAAACATGGATCAAGGTCAATTGAGTTCTCTAAATTGCCCCATATAGAGTGTGTCTGTGTGAGTGAGTGTGTGTCCAGTGATAGATTGGCGCCCTGTCCTGGGTGTATCTGCTCAGCGCCCGAAACGTTCTCCCCTGGATGGACATGGGGACCCCCCCCCCCCTCGCGACCCTAATAGAGGATAAAGCGGAAGATAATGGATGGATGGATCTTTAAAAAGCAGAACAATAAATAATGAATGCAGTCAGTTTCTTACGAGTAATGCAACTCGGGCCATCTCGCACTTCTCCGCCCGACCCGTTATGGTGATCACATCACACTTTCGGGGTATGGCTTCCACAGGGCTGACGGCGCTGCTGTCCGGCGGACATGATTCCTGAGCTACACGTTCCATACGGAGAGGACAGAATAAGTAGCTGATAGAAGCGTAAGACAGTGTTTTATATAAAGGTGAATTAAAGGAGGTAAGAACACTGACCTGAGGACTCCTCCCTCTCTGGAAACTTGATGTGGACCTCGTGCTCTCGTGTGATCTGCTGGATCCTGCAGCCCTTGGGCCCCATTATGGCTCGATGATGGCGCTGGGGAATCACGACCTCCACACTAACGTGAGACTCCTGTGGAACAAACAAGCTTCTGAGACTGAAGTCAGGCTTGTGTATCTGTATAAAAATACAACTTAACATCGACAGCTAAAACCACTGGGTTATAATATTTAGGGTTATGATATTTCTAATGGACGGCACGGTGGCTTAGTGGTTAACATGTTCTCCTCTCAGCGCTGGGGATTCCCGGTTCGAATCCCCGTCTGGGTGGAGTTTCCATGTTCTCCCCGTGTCCGCGTGGGTTTCCTCCGGGTTCTCCGGTTTCCTCCCACAGTCCAAAAACATGGATCAAGGTCAATTGAGTTCTCCAAATTGCCCCATATAGTGAATCTGTGTGAGTGAGTGTGTGCCCAGCGATAGATTGGTGTCCTGTCCTGGGTGTATCTGCCCAGCGCCCGAGACGTTCTCCGTGGATGGGCATGGGGAACCCCCCCGAGCGACCCCAATAGAGGATAAAGCAGAAGATAATGGATGGCTGGATGTCTGCTTCCAGCTTTTGAATGCTCCAAATTGCCCCATATAGAGTGTGTCTGTGTGAGTGAGTGTGTGCCCAGCGATAGATTGGTGTCCTGTCCTGGGTGTATCTGCCCAGCGCCCGAAACGTTCTCCCCTGGATGGGCATGGGGAACCCCCCCCCGCGACCCTAATAGAGGATAAAGCGGAAGATAATGAATGAATGAATATTTCTAATATATATTATACTTAGGGCGGCACGGTGGCTTAGTGGTTGGCATGTTCTCCTCTCAGCACTAGGGATTCCCGGTTCGAATCCCCATCTGGGTGGAGTTTCCACGTTCTCCACATGTCTGCGTGGGTTTCCTCCGGGTTCTCCGGTTTCCTCCCACAGTCCAAAAACATGGATCAAGGTCAATTGAATTCTCCAAATTGCCCCATATAGAGTGTGTGTGTGCCCAGCGATAGATTGGCGTCCTGTCCTGGGTGTATCTGCCCAGCGCCCGAAACATTCTCCCCTGGATGGGCATGGGGAACCCCCCCCCGCCGCGACCCTAATAGAGGATAAAGCGGGAGATAATGGATGGATGGTGTGTTTATGTGTTTGTGGGAGTGAGTGTGTGTCCAGTGATAGATAGTGTCCTGTCCTGGGTGTATCCAGTGCCCAAAACGTTCTCCCCTGGATGGGCATAAGGAACCCCCCCCCCCCCTCCCCCGATCCATAATGGATGGATGAATATAATGCTGACAGTCCAGCACTGACCAACAAGCTTCCCTCACCAGGTCCTGGATGATCTCCTGTATGCGCCTCTTGGCAGCGTCCACACACTCTCTGGCTCCTTTCAGAGTGATGCAGTCGCTGTGTGTGCCCGTACGCGGAAAGCTGACCGCGACGCCTCCAAACTCCTCAGCCAGCTCTCTGAGCACCTGTCCTCTGCGGCAAACAAAGTGCCGATGGTGCCGGGGTTCCACGACCATGCTGTCCTCGATCACGTCCTCCTGCGAGATGACGACAGACGCATGTTATTAATGGACTGATTCGTCGCTGTCCAGCGGTCCGGGCCGAGACGCCGGCGTTCCGCTGCATTACCAGGTTTTTAATGAGGGTTTCCAGCTCTTTCTGTGCCAGCAGCACCGCCTCCTCTCGGCCCACGATGGTGATGCGGTCCTGCTCCGTATCGTCCGGCGAGGGGAAAATGATGCGAGCGCCGGTTCGGTCGCGTACCCGCCGAATGTTCACCCCTCCTCGGCCAATCAGGAACTTGTGGTACTCTGGTTTAGCCAGCAGTTCTAATGAGAAGTTGCTGACTTGCTGGAGGATGAAGACATCATACACAGAGTTAATGGTACGGCACTGAGTTTTATTATTCACTTGTTTTGTTAACAAGTGAATTTTATTTCAGCTAATCGATTTAGTTCATTCATTTTTCATTCAAGGAGGGAATGCCTTGGACAGAACGTTGGTGGACATTGAAGAACACACCATCTATCCATTATCTTCTGCTTTATTCTCTAAAAGGGTCTCCCCATGCCCATCCAGAGGAGAAAGTTTCGGGTTATGGGCAGGCAAACCTGGACAGGTCACAATCCATCGCTGGGCACACACTCACTCACACAGACACACTCTATATGGGGCAATTTGGAGAACTCAATTGACTTGATCCATGTTTTTGGACTGTGGGAGGAAACCGGAGAACCCGGAGGAAACCCACACGGACACGGGGAGAACATGGAAACTCCACCCAGATGGGGATTCGAACCGGGAATCCATAACGCTGAGAGGATAACGTGCCAACCACTAAGCCACCGTGCCGCTTAATTGTAATTATTTATTCATTCATTCATTAATTCATTATCTTCCACTTTATCCTCTATTAGGGTCGCAGTGGGGTTCCCCATGCCCATCCAGGGGAGAACATCTCAGGCGCTGGGCAGATAGACCCAGGACAGGGCGCCAATCCATCGCTGGGCACACACTCACTCACACAGACACACTCTATATGGGGCAATTTGGAGAACTCAATTGAGTTGATCCATGTCTTTGGACTGTGGGAGGAAACCGGAGAACCTGGAGGACCCACGCAGACACGGGGAGAACATGGAAACTCCACCCAGATGGGGATTCGAACCGGGAATCCATAGCGCTGAGAGGAGAACATGCACGAAGCCATTATTTAATTAAATGTAATTATTTTTTGAGTGAAATTATGAAGGAACCAAACAATAAGACAGTTTAATGCAGTCACGTTGTTCACCTTCTCCTCAGCCAGCTGCAGGAGCTGTTTCCTGGCCTTCTCCACTTCTCCTGCAGGCCCGCGGATGGTGACCTTATCCACTCCTGAGCCCTCAGCAGGAAAGTGAATATGAACGCCCCCGCACTCCTCCATCACAGAGCGTATGAGGCAGCCTTTCGAGCCGATCAGAGAGTTGTGTAACTTGGCCGGGATGGTCACCTCTGTTTCCTTCAGATTGGCCTGAAATAAATATAACATGGTGCTTTCACGCTGCAGCATCTTTTTCAAATAGACACCGTTGCCTCGGTCTGATGTGATTATATCACAGGAACTGCGATTAATAATGTTCATAGAATTATGTTTCCTGAGTTTTATTTTTGAAACGTCATGTTTTTAGTAGGGGTGAGCTGCAATATTCGCTGATTCGACCATTCGATTCGGAGAACCGTAGTCGACTATGAACCTCATAGTCGAATGTACCATTTTGACCACATGGGGGCGCCCATGGCTGCTGCTAAGTATTAGTTTTTACATGAAATGTCTTTGTTTTCGTTATATATATAGCCTTTTGTCAAATAAAATCATCCTAATTTCTAGAGAAAAAAAAAAAGAAAAACGGGTTTTCTTTTGTTAGAGGTTTTCTTTTGTTAGAAAAACAAGTAAAATATAAAAAATATATATATATATTTTAAAAACTACGCCCTTAGCGCCATCTTGTGGTGAAATTTTAACTGATTCGACAGTCGACTATAGGGAAAATCTGATGAATCAGATTCGACTATGAAAATCTTTAGTTGAATACAACCCTAGTTTTTAGACAGCTAGACGTATGTTTTTCACCGGACACAAAAATAATAATAATAGTGCCACAGTAACACCTGCATGGATAATTTTTCTGTGTTATGGTCCACGTTTCACCTTTTCATCAGCACACAGCTCTGCATTTCATTCATTCATTCATTCATTCATTATCTCCCGCTTTATCCTCTATTAGGGTCGCGGAGGGGTTCCCCATGCCCATCCAGGGGAGAACGTCTCGGGCGCTGGGCAGATACACCCAGGACAGGGCGCCAATCCATCGCTGGGCACACACTCACTCACACACACACGCTCTATATGGGGCAATTTGGAGAATTCAATTGACCTGATCCATGTTTTTGGACTGTGGGAGGAAAGCGGAGAACCCGGAGGAAACCCACGCAGACACGGGGAGAACATGGAAACTCCACCCTGATGGGGATTTGAACCGGGAATCCCTAGCGCTGAGAGGCGAACGTGAGAGGCGAACCACTAAGCCACCGTGCCGCCCACTCTGCATTTAAAGAATTTTATTTTCTCCCAACTGTGTTTCCGTCGGGGCGGCACGGTGGTTTAGCGGTTAGCATGTTCTCCTCTCAGCGCTAGGGATTCCCGGTTCGGATCCCAATCTGGGTGGAGTTTCCATGTTCTCCCCGTGTCCGCGTGGGTTTCCTCCGGGTTCTCCGGTTTCCTCCCACAGTCCAAAAACATGGATTAAGGTCAATTAAATTCTCCAAATTGCCCCATATAGAGTGTGTCTGTGTGCGTGAGTGTGTGCCCAGCGATAGATTGGTGCCCTGTCCTGGGTCTATCTGCCCAGCGCCCGAGACGTTCTCCCCTGGATGGGCATGGGGAACCCCCCCGCGACCCTAATAGAGGATAAAGCGGGAGATAATGAATGGATGGATGGATGGATTGCCCCATAGGGTTATATTGTTGTTCCTACGTTTTGATTTATAATTCACTTTTAACTTTAAATCTAAAGAGACTACATATGGCCCAGCGATGGATTGGTGCCCTGTCCTGGGTCTATCTGCCCAGCGCCCGAGACGTTCTCCCCTGGATGGGCATGGGGAACCCCACCGCGACCCTAATAGAGGATAAAGCGGGAGATAATGAATGAATGAATGAGACTACATATGGCTCTGATCCAAAAATATCAAAGGTACTATTTAAGAATTCCCACTTTGGGAAAAATACAACACACGGCAGAAAAAAAGCCCCAAAGGGTACATAGTACCCTCAGGACCGCCCCAGCAGGTAGCAACTGTCAAATCTGTTCCTAAAACTGTTTAATGTAAAAATGTCCAATAAGCTTTTTGTCTTCGGTTTCTCTCACCAGGTCCCGCTGGATGCTGAGGATCCGCTCTCGCGCTGCCTCACAGTTACTCTTCTTGCCAGTGATGACTATCATCTCCGAGTCGCTGTTCTCTGTGGGGAGTCCGATCTTCGTGTTGGTCTCTTCACGGATCTACGAACAGACAGAGGACAGATTAATTCCTGCTTGTGAGGTGTGCCAGGTATATATCACTAGGTCAGTGATTCTCAATTATTTTCTGTTAAGCCCCCCCTAGGAAGAAGAAAACTTTTTGCGCCCCCCCCCCCCCCCCACACACACACACACACACCCACCCCCCCCCCCATACATGACAAAATGGGATGAAAAAGTATTTTTACACGCCCACTGTAGTATGATTTGTCTATAAATTTGTTATAAGTACCCCTCTTTTATAACAATAAAGAAAACAAAAAAGAAAGAAATATAGAACAGCTTAGAACAAAGAATCATTTTATTAACTTTGTTTTTTAGTTTGTAACAGAAACGAATGAAATCCTTATTTAAACTAGAAATATTTTTGAACTGACTGGCATTTGATACTGAAAAATTAAATGATATAAAATCAATAAATAATAATAAATTCATCAGCAACATTCATTCAGGAGCAAAATTTATTAACTTTAACCTACAAAACTAAAATGAATACAACAATTTGTGCTGTTTTTTTTATTAAAATAAGGAAATCAGAACTGATATCTCCAACGCGCCTGTTCTGCAGCGCACAGCTTTTCTGAAGCAGCTTTCATAACGCGTTATAATTGCTGGCTGTAAGCGTCACTTTTTTCGATTAAAAACTCAAGCGGTTATCAGCGTGATCGGGTTTAATGTCTTTATGTGACGCCTTCATTTATTTGGCTTCACGCTGTCCGCTGCCAACATTTAAAGACACAGAAGACACGCCGGTCATTCTTCGTCTCCCACCTTTGTTACCGTGAAACCAAGCACTAAATACACTTTCCTCATTTTAACTTTCGGTTGACTTTTGTTGCTCTGTGATATCTTGTGCGCCCTCCCAGGCACCGCCCCACTATTTGAGAAGCACTGCTCTAGGTGAAACTTTTTTGGATGACCCTAATTTGGATAAGTGGTTGATGGACATGGAGGATGGCCAAACCTCTGCATAAGACTTACCGATATAAACATCAGTAAGTGTTACTTTATGCAAAGTCTATAAAATAGTTCTCACTTTTCTTAGTGAACACACTCATAAAGGCGTGCTCTAGAACCCTCCTCGCCTCCAGCTTACTGATTTCTCTGAGCATGTTCAGAGAACTGGAACATCCTTAATGACAGCTGACTTCAAATGATTTCTGGTTCATGGACACTAAAGGGAGAAACGCTAAACCCGAGGAGGCATTAACTACAGTACGGATTTACACCACTGAAAGATCCCTGCTCACCTTCTTAATGTTGGCGCCTCCTTTACCAATGATGTTTTTGTGAAATTGCTTGAAAATTGGAACGGATATTGAGAAGCTGTTTTCAACCTGAAACAAAGCGGAAATAAGGAACATAATGGATTCAGTATTCAGTGGTTTTATTAGTGAGAGAAATCTAATCTAGAGGTCAGTACTAACACCAAAAGGTTAATATGCAGGATAAAAATGAGTGGTAGCTCAGTGATTAGGGCGTTGGGCTATCAATCTGAAGGTTGGCGGTTCAAATCCCAGGTCCACTGACGTTACCAGTGTGGGTCCTTCAGCAAAGTCCTTAACCCTCATTGCTCCAGGGATGTTGTGATTAACCCTGTGTTCACCTTGTAAGTCCATCCATACATAATCTTCCGCTTTATGCTCTATTAGGGACGCGGTGGGGTTCCCCATGCCCATCCAAGTGAGAACATCTCGGGCGCTGGGCAGATACACCCAGGACAGGGCGCCAATCTATCACTGGACACTCTCACTCACACAGACACTCTATATGGGGCATTTTGGAGACCTCAATTGACTTGATCCAAGTTTTTGGACTGTGGGAGGAAACCGGAGAACCCGGAGGAAACCCACACGGACACGGGGAGATGTCTAAATCCAAAATTACAATTATTCATTCATTATCTCCTACTTTATCCTATATTAAGGTCGCGGTGGGGTTCCCCATGCCCATCCAGGGGAGAACGTTTCGGGATGGATGCCAATCCATCGCTGGGCACACAGTCACTCACAAAGACATGCACGCATACACACTCTATATGGGGCAATTTGGAGAACTCAATTGACTTAATCCATGTTTTTGGACTGTGAGAGGAAACCGGAGAACCCGGAGGAAACCCACGCAGACACGGGGAGAACATGGAAACTCCACCCAGATGGGGATTCGAACCGGGAATCCCTAGTGCCGAGAGGCGAATGTGCTAACCACTAAGCCACCGTGCCGCCCAAAATTACAATTAATTATCTTTTAAAATGCAAAAATGTTTTAAAACCCAATGAAATTGAGTTTTAAATTAAGTTTTAAAAATGTGAGTACGGCAAAAATCATCCACAAATCTGAGATTTAATTTCGCTAACTTTAATTTTATGCCCTTCGGAGACCTAGTACTTGTCGACATGAGATCCTCCTCATCTCTGCAGAACAGGTTAATATAGAAAACCTTAATGGCCACTTACTATTTTTTTTTAGAATTATTGAATCAGACTCCGATTCTAATTATTAAATCTGGTTTTAATGAAATTTGTGGTTTTTATATTTAACGAGACAGTGCAGGGCTTCATACCAGCTCAAGAAGAAGCTTCTGTAGGAACTTTGCACATTTCTCCACCTCGTTCTTTGGTCCCCGAAGCTGCACGATGTCACTCTTCTGAGCCTGATCAGGAAAAGTGATGATAACCTGCACAAATAACCCAGACAACAATTAACGATTATTTACCTAAAACAGAAAAACCTGAACTCTTCAGTAGATGTTTAATCCAATTGTATTCAATTAGCAATATTAAATAAATGAATGATATTACATAATAATATTACAACATATAGTACTGACTATTACATGTATATAATGTAAAATAATGCACATAATTTTTTTTTTTAGTTCACTTTGCAGTGATTTTGCACCTTCATGCTTCATTTATGAATTGCTAATTTTTTCAAAGAAATCAGGATCTTAAACACTTAACAGGTGTAGCATCAATAAAAACATCAAGTTAAAGACCAAATTTATTGGTTTTAAGTTTATTTTCAGTGTTCTAAACCTAAACTCCCAAAGAGCAGCCAAAGCAACAAGGAAAAGACACCTCCCTGGTGCTTTGAAGAAACCTTGTGAGGACCGAGGCTCAGTGGGAGACTCGTCCATCTCGAATGCCGGGCAGCAATAAAAGCGCAGGACACTGCATTTAGTCGTTTAGCGGACGCTTTTACCCAAAGCCACTTACAAGGTGGGCACAGGGTTCATCACAACATCCCTGGAGCAATGAGGGTTAAGGGTCTTGCTCAAAGACCCACACTGGTAACTTCAGTGGACCTGGGATGTGAACCCCCAACCTTCAGATTGATAGCTCAACGACCAAACCATTGAGCTACCGTGCCCTTACTGTACCGTACCGTCCCCTTGCTCAAGGACCCACACTGGTAACTTCAGTGGACCTGGGATTGAACCCCCAACCTTCAGATTGATAGCTCAACGACCAAACCATTGAGCTACTGTGCCCTTACCGTACCGTACCGTCCCCTTGCTCAAGGAGCCACACTGGTAACTTCAGTGGACCTGAGATGTGAACCCCCAACCTTCAGATTGATAGTTCAACGACCAAACCATTGAGCTACCGTGCCCTTACCGTACCGTGCCCTTGCTCAAGGACCCATATTGGCAACTTCAGTGGACCTGGGATTTGAACCCCCAACCTTCATATTGATAGTCCAACGCCCTAACCACTGAGCTACCACGCTCTTATGTACAGATGGTGTAATTATCAGGGTCCATTGTTCCGAAAATGGAAAAACTGATTTAGCAGCAGGACTGCAAAGCAACTAGTCCAGTCCAATCCAGTTCTGTCCATTTGTTCGGCTTGTTCTTTGAGGGTTGAGGTTTCGAACACTGCAATGCTGCTTTGATATGATGTGCCTTTGTAAAAAGCTCTATATTACACCGGTCACTGTTACTACTACCCTTAATTTAAATAATATACATTGCACTTCTATTTAGATACTAACCTCATTTCATTGGCGCTGTACCTATTTAATTAAATTTGTACCAATTTCTAAAGTAATTGCAAAATGGTGGAACGATCTTCCCAACTCTGTCCGTAAGGCAGAATCACTGAGCAGTTTTAAGAAACTACTGAAGACGCATGTTTTTAACAAATATCTGTTAAGCGGGGGGGGGGGGGGGGGGGGGGGGGGGGGGGGGAGGTGGCGCAGCATCAAATAACACTCAGGTTTGATGATTTTACAGTGTAGTTGGTTTTCTTCATAACTTCTGACTTGTGATGTTCTCATTTGTAAGTCGCTTTGGATAAAAGTGTCTGCTGAATGACTAAATGTAAATAATTGTATGCAAAGTTTCCACAGAAAGGGCTTCATAGTTTATTTTTGATCTTTCAAAGAGGATTTTGTTAAACTGATTAACTTGAAAGCACAAAATATGGCTTCTCCCGACAAAGGAACAGAAGGTAACCTGAAACTAGTAGACACTGAGTTGGGACAGCGATCATTGTTCATACCTCTGGAAACTTGTCCCGCACTTCTTTGATCTTTTCTCCCTTTTGACCGATGATGGTACGGTGAAACCTCTGCTCTATAATCAGGTCTTTGGTGCGCTCGTTTTCCTGAGGTGAAGACCATGTAATAGAACAAAATATTTGGTTATTCCTTATTGTACCATTTATCCACCCATCCATTATCTTCCGCTTAATCCTCTATGAGGGTCGCGGGGGGGGTTCCCTATGCCCATCCGCCCATCCAGGGGAGAACGTCTTGGGCGCTGGGCAGCGGAGATCCCTGCAGAGGGTAGTGCAAACGGCGCAGTACATCACCGGGGTTCAGCTCCCAAACCTTCAGGACCTATATAACATCCGCTGTCTGAGGAAATCTAGTGGCATCATCTAGGACCCCACTCACACAAGCCACTGCCTTTTCTCGCAGTTGCCGAGTGGGAAGAGGCTCAGAAGCTTAAAGACCAGAACCAGCCGGTTTAGGAACAGCTTCTTCCCACAGGCAACCAGACGCAGAACGGCCAATAGAACTGTGAACTGCTCACACTCGGACAATTTCCACCTACATACACACCGCACCTTGCACTTTACTGCACAGCACCCACATACACTCCCACATACACCCTCTTCCATACCCTTCTCATATTTTATATTTTAAATTGTTATATTTTAAATTTATTCCAAATTTATTGTATATTTTCTTTCTTATAATTGTAAATATCGCTTTTTTTTTTTTTGCACAGTTGTGGGCGCTTGCTCATAAGTTTTTCACTTACCAGTACCCCAGTACTAGTGGGGTGATGTGACAATAAAAATCCTTGAATCCTTGAATTGAAAAAGATACACCCAGAACAGGGCGCCAATCTATCACTGGGCACACACTCACTCACACAGACACACTCTATATGGGGCAATTTGGAGAATTCAATTGAACTTGATCCATGTTTTTGGACTGTGGGAGGAAACCGGAGAACCCGGAGGAAACCCACGCGAACATGGGGAGAACATGGAAACTCCACCCAGATGGGGATTTGAACTGGGAATCCCTAGTGCTGAGAGAACATGCTAAACCACTAAATCACCGTGCCACCCTATAAACTAATTACATTAGAATAATCTGAATTTTCAGTCACTAAATGCAGCCCGGCGGCACGGTGGCTTAGTGGTTGGCATGTTCTCTCAGCACTAGGGATTCCCGGTTCGAATCTCCATCTGGGTGGAGTTTCCATGTTCTCCCCGTGTCTGCGTGGGTTTCCTCCAGGTTCTCCGGTTTCCTCCCACAGTCCAAAAACATGGATCACGGTCAATTGAGTTCTCAAAATTGCCCCATATAGAGTGTGTCTGTGTAAGTGAGTGTGTGCCCAGCGATGGATTGGCGCCCTGTCCTGGGTGTATCTGCCCAGCGCCCGAGACGTTCTCCCCTGGATGGGCATGGGGAACCCCACCGCGACCCTAATAGAGGATAAAGTGGGAGATAATGAATGAATGAATGAATAAATGCAGCCCATGTGTCTCACCATGCGCTGGGCCATTTCCTCCAGTTCTCTTCGAGCCATCTGCACTCCCTTGAGGTCGCCCTCGATGCGAACCAGCCCACAGCGGTCAGAGTCCTGAGGAATCCGCACCGACACCTTGTACTGCTCCTTGATCCGGTTTACTTTGAAAAAAATAAATAAATCAGCGCTGTTTCTTTAAAAAAAAACAAATCAAAGTCTGGGTACTAAAATCAGACGTTCTGTCTCGTCACCGTGGTGATACTCACTGTTGGCACCATTCTTGCCAATGAGGTGCCGATGAAAGCGCTGATCAATGTTAATTTCAGCATAGTCCATTTTTGACATCTGTGACAAATACATGTACCATTTAAAAGATGGACACGCCTCCTTTCTGCTTCACTTATTGTCCATGTTCTCGGTTCCACTTTCTGTAAAGATGGACTTATCTATTTATTCATTCATTATCTTCCGCTTTATCCTCTATTAGGGTCGTGGTGGGGTTCCCCATTCCCATCCAGGGGAGAACGTCTCGGACACTGGGCAGATACACCCGGGACAGGGCGCCAATCTATCACTGGACACACACTCACTCACACAGACACACTCTATATGGGGCAATTTGGAGAACTCAATTGACTTGATCCATGTTTTTGGACTTTGGGAGGAAACCGAGGAACCCGGAGGAAACCCACGTGGACACGGGGAGAACATGGAAACTCCACCCAGATTGGGATTCGAACCGGGAATCCCTAGCGCTGAGAGGAGAACATGCTAAACACCAAGCCATCGTGCCGCCCGTGGTTATTATATTCTGTTTTATTGGTCGTAGGTAATTCCATCCACCCATCCATCCATTATCTTCTGCTTTATCCTCTATTAGGGTCGCGGGGGGGTTCTCTATGCCCATCCAGGGGAGAACGTTTCGGTCGCTGGGCAGATACACCCAGGACAGGGCACCAATCTATCGCTGGGCACACACTCACTCACACAGACACACTCTATATGGGGCAATTTGGAGAACTCAATTGACTTGATCCATGTTTTTAGACTGTGGGAGGAAACCGGAGAACCCGGAGGAAACCCACGTGGACACGGGGAGAACATGGGAACTCCACCCAGATGGGGATTCGAACCGGGAATCCCTAGCGCTGAGAGGAGAACATGCAAACCACTAAGCCACCGTGCCGCCCTTATCTATTTATTTTTGGATTTCTTTTAACAGGGATCTGTGCTCTGGGGTACAGCAGCGCTATTGTAAGGTGGCAAAAGGGGCATGTTATTGTTATCAGGTCAGTGTTGAACATCAGCAGAGTCAAAGCACAGATAGTAATAATAATGTAATATTTATGTAAATGATATTAGAACATTAGAACTTTCTCTGACCAGGTCTTTAATGATTTCTTGTAACTGGGCCTGAGCTTGTTCCACTTCCTCTGTGGGACCCTCCAGACAAATGCGATCTTCTCCATCTGTAAACTCTATGTGCACCTGCGGAGGGAAAGTATTCAGGAATTTGTATGTACACAAACCAAACACCCCCTTCAAAAGAGGTGTTTACAAAAGGGGCGGCTGTGTTCGTACCCTGGGAAGCTGCTGTGTGATGCGGCTGATGTTCTGTCCTTTCTTGCCTATGATGAACCGATGAAGCCAAGCCGGTGCAGTCACATCCACCGCCATCGCACTTTTGGCCTGAACAAAACAACCCCCCCGTTCACAGTTAATAATAATAATAATTCATTCATTATCTCCTGCTTTATCCTCTATTAGGGTCGCGGTGGGGTTCCCCATGCCCATCCAGGGGAGAACGTTTCGGGCGCTGGGCAGATACACCCAGGACAGGGCGCCAATCCATCGCTGGGCACACTCTCACTCACACAGACACACTCTATATGGGGCAATTTGGAGAACTCAATTGACTTGATCCATGTTTTTGGACTGTGGGAGGAAACCGGAGAACCCGGAGGAAACCCACGCAGACACAGGGAGAACATGAAAACTCCACCCAGATGGGGATTCAAACCGGGA
Organism: Corydoras sp. C115; assembly: GCA_019802505.1. Classification (NCBI taxonomy): domain Eukaryota; kingdom Metazoa; phylum Chordata; class Actinopteri; order Siluriformes; family Callichthyidae; genus Corydoras; species Corydoras sp. C115. The sequence continues at coordinate 213,504 of JAFMOC010000476.1, forward strand.
ATCCCTAGTGCTGAGAGGAGAACATGCCAACCACTAAGCCACCGTGCCGCCCAATAATAATAATAATTATAATAATATCCATCCATCCATTATCTTCCACTTTATCCTGTACTAGGGTCGCAGGGGTGGGGTTCCCCATGCCCATCCAGGGGAGAACGTTTTGGACAGGACGGGGTGACAATTTATCGCTGGGCACACACTCACTCACACAAACAAACTATATGGGGCAATTTGGAAAATCCAATTGAACTTGATCCATGTTTTTGGACTGTGGGAGGAAACTGGAGAACCCGGAGGAAACCCAAGCAGACACAGGGAGAACATCCACCCAGATGGGGATTCGAACCAGGAATCCCTAGCGCTGAGAGGTTAACGTGGATAGGGTGCCAGTCTATTGCTGGGCACACACTGACTCACACCAACACACTCTACATGGGGCAATTTGGAGAACTCATTAACTTGATCCATGTTTTTGGACTGTGGGAGGAAACCGGAGAACCCGGAGGAAACCCACGTGGACACGGGGAGAACAAGGAAACTCCACCCAGATGGGGATTCGAACCGGGAATCCCTAGTGCTGAGAGGAGAACATGCTAAACCACTAAGCCACCGTGCCGCCTACTCATTTATTCATTCATTCATTCATTATCTTCCGCTTTATCCTCTATTAGGGTCGCGGGGGGCGGGGGGGGGGGTTCTCCATGCCCATCCAGGGGAGAACGTTTCGGGTGCTGGGCAGATACACCCAGGACAGGGCGCCAATCCATCGCTGGGCACACACTTACTCACACACACACACTCTATATGGGGCAATTTGGAGAATTCAATTAACTTGATCCATGTTTTTGGACTGTGGGAGGAACCCGGAGGAAACCCACGTGGACACGGGGAGAACATGGAAACTCCACCCAGATGGGGATTCGAACCGGGAATCCCTAGCGCTGAGAGACGAACGTGCCAACCACTAAGCCACCGTGCTGCCTGCTCACTCATTTTAAATTTAGAAATTTATATAGGACAGTTTTTGAACTGTGGGAGGAAAGTGGAGATCTTGGAGGCAACTCGTCTGTGCCTCTCACCTTGGCGTACACCTGAGTAAGAGCAGAGCCCAGTTTATCCGGCTCTCCCCTGAGGATGATGGTTTCAGAGCTGGAGTCCAACTGCGGCATCTCCACCGACACGCCGGTGCTCTCCATGATCTCCTGCAAGCTGTTCCCTTTGGGTCCGATGATGTACTTATGCTGGGACTTTTTCACTTCCACTGAGATGGTGGTTGTTTTTCGCTTCTGGACGACCGGAAAACAATTCAGAAGGTTAAAAAATCCAATCTTTTAAACTTTATCCCTAACCCCACTCACCCAGCACACCCACTTTTTGTTCCGCTCCCCTCAGGCAGGAGACTGCGGAGCATTAAGTGCAAAACAAACAGACTGAGGAACAGCTTCATAGCAGAAGCTGTAAGACTTACAAACTCCATCTAACAAGATGTTTAACATCACTCCACCAAAACACCTCATCATCATCTCACATGTACCGTTACACACTTTTATATGCTGCTATATTTATACTTTTTCATCCATTCATTATATCCCACTTTATCCTATATTAGGGTCATGGGGGGGTTCCCCATGCCCATCCAGAGGAGAACGTTTCAGGTGCTGGGCAGATACACCCAGGACAGGGCGCCAATCCATCGCTGGGCACACACTCACTCACACACACACACTCTATATGGGGCAATTTTTGAGAATTCAATTGACTTGTTCCATGTTTTTGGACTGTGGGAGGAAAGCGGAGAACCCGGAGGAAACCCACGCGGACACGGGGAGAACATGGAAACTCCACCCAGATTGGGATTCCAACCGGGAATCCCTAGTGCTGAGAGGAGAACGTGCTAAACCACTACGCCACCGTGCTGCCCCTATATTTATACTTTATATTTTATATTCTATATTTATATCTATTCTATTCTACTACTTTTACATATAGTTTATATATATATATATATATATATATATATATATATATATATATTCTGTAATTTATTTTTATATACTGTATATACATATATTTATATATAATATTTATAGTTAAATATTCTATATTTGTAGTGGTATATTATATATATTATATATTCATAGTGGGTGGCACGGTGGCTTAGTGGTTGGCATGTTCTCCTCTCAGCGCTAGGGATTCCCGGTTCGAATCCCCATCTGGGTGGAGTTTCCATGTTCTCCCCGTGTCCGCATGGGTTTCCTCCGGGTTCTCCGGTTTCCTCCCACAGTCCAAAAACATGGATCAAGTCAATTGAGTTCTCCAAATTGCCCCATATAGAGTGTGTCTGTGTGAGTGAGTGTGTGCCCAGCGATGGATTGGCGCCCTGTCCTGGGTCTATCTGCCCAGCGCCCAAAACGTTCTCCCCTGGATGGGCATGGGGAACCCCACCGCGACCCTAATAGAGGATAAAGCGGGAGATAATGAATGAATGAATATATTCATAGTAGTATACTATATTATATTTCACATTTCACATAGTGATAGGTGTAATTCTCTTCTTCAAAATTTAAATTTAAATTAAAATAACAGGGTAATCGGAGTCCCTGAGCCATAATTTCGTTACTATCTCATGTAACAATGTGATATTAATGATAATAAAATTTTCTTGAATCTTAACAGTATCGGTCCAGACCAACTCACCTTGTCCTCATAAATTTTGTTGATGCGGGAAATTGCCATAGCAACTGCCTCCTTTTCCCCAGTGATAACGATCTCATCTTTAAGTAAGCTCGGTGGTGGGATGCTGATGCGTGCCCCAGTTTCTTGACTGAGTTCTAGCACCAGTCGGTTGTAAGCACCGGCGATGAACGGGTGAAAGGCTTTCTCCAGGGACAGGCGCTCCACTGCGCGTTTGTCCTAAAAGACAGATAAATGGCGTCTTTAACTGATTTTTTTTCTGATTGTTAGATGGTGTTACATCACTAGTGTGTCAGTAGGCAGCTGATAAACACATTCCAGTCTGTTGACCGGATATCAGAAGGCGATAGCCACAGGCCTCCATTTGGTTGGCAAACTGTGAGTGGGTGGTTGCTCAGGCATTACAGATGGTTGCTAAGGCCTTCCAGATGTAAAAGAGGGAGTCGATCGGTGATGTAAATAAGGAGTTGCTAGGCCATGAGCGGGAGATTGCGCAGGCATTCCAGGTGAATACACGGATGTCATTGGGTAACTGCTAAAGCACTCCAGGTGGCTGCTAGGTTGTCAGTGGGTGGTTGTTCAGACATTCCAGATGGTTGCTAGCTAAGACATTTCAGATGTATTCTAGGGTGTCAGTATGTGGTGCATTCCAGGTGGTTGACGGTGGGAGGTTGCTCAGGCATTTCAGGTGGTTGACGGTGGGAGGTTGCGCAGTCATTCTAGGTGGTTGACAGTTGGACGTGGCTCAGTCATTTTAGGTGGTTGAGAGCGGGAGGTTGTTCAGGCATTCTAGGTTACTCAGGTTTTCAGGTGGTTGACAGTGGGAGGTTGCTCAGGCATTCCAGGTGAATACATGGATATCATTGGGTAACTGCTAAAGCACTCCAGGTGGCTACTAGGTTGGCAGTGGGTGGTTGTTCAGACATTCCAGATGGTTGCTAGCTAAGACATGTATTCTAGATGTATTCTAGATTCAGATGTATTCTAGGGTGTCAGTATGTGGTGCATGCCAGGTGGTTGACGGTGGGAGGTTGCTCAGGCATTTCAGGTGGTTGACAGTTGGAGGTTGCTCATGCATTCCAGGTGGTTGACAGTGGGAGGTTGCTCAGGCATTCTAGGCGGTTGACATTTGGAGGTTGCTCAGTCATTCTAGGTGGTTGACAGTTGGACGTGGCTCGGTCATTCTAGGTGGTTGACAGTGGGAGGTTGCTCATGCATTCCAGGTGGTTGACAGTGGGAGGTTGCTCAGGCATTTCAGGTGGTTGACAGTGGGATGTTGCTCAGTCATACTAGATTATTGAAAGTTGGAGGTTGCTCAGTCATTCTAGGTGGTTGACAGTTGGACGTGGCTCGGTCATTCTAGGTGGTTGACAGTGGGAGTTTGCTCAGGCATTTCAGGTGGTTGACGATTGGAGGTTGCTCAGTCATTCTAGGTGGTTGACAGTTGGACGTGGCTCAGTCATTTTAGGTGGTTGACAGTGGGAGGTTGCTCACGTATTCTAGGTGGTTGACGGTTGGAGGTTGCTCAGGTTTTCAGGTGGTTGACAGTGGGATGTTGCTCAGTCATACTAGATGATTGAAAGTTGGAGGTTGCTCAGGCATTTCAGGTGGTTGACAGTGGGAGGTTGCTCAGGCATTTCAGGTGGTTGACAATGGGAGGTTGCTCAGGCATTTCAGGTGGTTGACGGTGGGAGGTTGCTCAGTCATTCTAGGTGGTTGACAATGGGAGGTTGCTCAGGCATTTCAGGTGGTTGACAGTGGGAGGTTGCTCATGCATTCCAGGTGGTTGACAGTGGGATGTTGCTCAGTCATACTAGATGATTGAAAGTTGGAGGTTGCTCAGGCATTTCATGTGGTTGACAATGGGAGGTTGCTCAGGCATTTCAGGTGGTTGACAGTGGGAGGTTTCTCAGGCATTCTAGGTGGTTGACAGTGGGAGGTTTCTCAGGCGTTCTAGGTGGTTGACAGTGGGAGGTTGCTCATGCATTCCAGGTGGTTGACAGTGGGATGTTGCTCAGTCATACTAGATGATTGAAAGTTGGAGGTTGCTCAGGCATTTCAGGTGGTTGACAATGGGAGGTTGCTCAGGCATTTCAGGTGGTTGACAGTGGGAGGTTTCTCAGGAATTTTAGGTGGTTGTATAGATGGATACCATGATGTCAGTGGTTGACCACTTACTTCTACATGTGGATACTGATAAGTGAGGGGTTGCTGAGTGGATGCTAAGGCTTTTTGGGTGGTTGATAAGGCATTTTAGGTAATTAATGAAAAGTCTGTAGGTTGTAAATGTGCTTTACTTTGTGCCTAGAGTGAATAGGCAGTTGGTAATGTGCTGCATGTGGTTCATGAGCTGTTAAGCTCAAGTGCTTAATTAGTCAGATCCATTAATAATGCTGTCTCATTGAAAATGAAAATCACAAATTTAGATTAAAACCAGATTTAATAATCAGAATGTGTAATAGTAAGTGGCCATGAAGGTTTTCTATATTAACCTGTTCTGCAGAGATGAGGAGGATCTCATGTCGAGCTTTCTCAATGCCTTCCTTGGTGCCGCTAATGCGAATGCTGGTGTTGAGGTCATCCGGACGGGGGATGGTGATCTTGGTGGCTGTTTTCAATTCCAGTTCTTGTAGCTTCTCTCCATTTTTTCCGATCACAAAGCGATGATGCTCCTTTGGAATCAGGACCGTGCCGAGGCCTGGACGCCAGAGATTATATCATTATAATTTTTTACAAGCAGAGCTCCATATAAAGCAAGGAGTCTATACTGTCTATACTCACCTGAGTCTGAAGTCGAGCTACGATTTCTTTTCGTGCCTTCATGACGGAGTCATACTTCCCCGTCACCATGATGGAAAGGCCTTGGTCCTTTGCTAGAGAAAGTTCAATGTGAGCTCCAGACCTCTGCATGATGTCCAGGCACACCTTCGCCTCCTCGCCTTCGCCAAACTGGCTATTGTCCTTGTATCGTCGTTCTTCCAAGGGTACATGGAACACCTAAAGCAGTGATTCTCAATTATTTTCTGTTAAGCACCCCCTAGGAAGAAAACTTTTTGCACTCACCTCACCCCCCCACCCCCGTACATGACAAAATGGGATGAAAAGGTATTTTTACACGCCCACTGTAGTATAATTTGTCTATAAATTTGTTCTAAGTGCACCTCTTTTATAACAATGAATCCTTATTAACAATAAAGAAAACCAAAAAGAAAGAAATAGAGATCAACTCAGAACAAAGAATCATTTTATGAACTTTGTTTTTTAGTTTGTAACAGAAACGAATGAAATCCTTATTTAAACTAGAAACATTGTTGAACTGACTGGCATTTGATACTGAAGAATTAAATTAAATAAAATCAATAAATAATAATTAATTCAAATTCATCAGCAACATTCATTCAGGAGCTCAATTTATTAACACTTTAACCTACAAAACTAAAATGAATACAACAATTTGTGCTAATTTTTTTTTTTTTTTTTTTTTTATCAAAATGAGTAAGTGGCGGCACGGTGGCTTAGTGGTTTAGCACGTTCGCCTCTCAGCGCTAGGGATTCCCGGTTCGAATCCCAATCTGGGTGGAGTTTCCATGTTCTCCCCGTGTCCGCGTGGGTTTCCTCCGGGTTCTCCGGTTTCCTCCCACAGTCCAAACACATGGATCAAGTCAATTGAATTCTCAAAAAATTGCCCCATATAGAGTGTCTGTGTGAGTGAGTGTGTGCCCAGCGATGGATTGGCACCCTGTCCTGGGTCTATCTGCCCAGCACCCGAGATGTTCTCCCCTGGATGGGCATGGGGAACCCCACCACGACCCTATTAGAGGATAAAGCGGGAGATAATGGATGAATGAATGAAAATGAGGAAGTCAGAACTGAGGTCTCCAACGCGCCCGTTTTGCAGCGCACAGCTTTTCTGAAGTAGCTTTCATAAAGCGGGATGATTGCTGGAGATACGCGTCATGTTTTCGTTTTTTTTTTTTTTTTAGTTTAAAAAACCTTTTTGAGTTAAAAAACTCAATGTCTTTAAATGACGCCTTCATCTATTTGGCTTCATGTTGTCCGCTCCCAACATTTAAAGACACAGAAGACACATCGGTCTTTCTTCGTCTCCCACCTTAGTTACAGTTTTTGTTAGAGATCGCTCGTTCTTCCCGGGGAGATCGGCTACCCGGGAGGGAATGCGTACGCCGCTTGCGCCTTGTGAGCGTTTCCCGAGAACGGCTACGCGGAGAAGAATGCGTACACCGGTCCGCTGGAAAAAACGCTCCCACAGATACAACCTGTGCCGTACCGTGGTTGAGCGCGGAAGGAGAGTTCGGAGACACCGGGATAAAAACAAAACGGGATTTATTCTTTAAAATGGTGTAGGGACACCAACAGAAAGGGGGAACGAAACAAATGAACTAACACCGGGAAATTACCGCAACAAAGACGTGCACGGAGGTAAGGGAATACGGAAACTAAATACAAAAAACACCCGGTCACGTGCACAAAATAAACCAATCACCCAACGGAGACATGAGTACTAGGGGTGTATTCAACAAAGGATTTTCATAGTCGAATCTGATTCGTCAGATTTTCCCTATAGTCGACTGATAGTCGAATCAGTTAAAATTTCACCACAAGATGGCGCTATAAGCGTGGTTTTAAAAAAAAAAATTTTTTTTTTATATTTTACTTGTTTTTCTAGAGCACCGTAAATGGGATCCCCGTTCTGGACTTTTTTCCACTTCAAAGGAAAAACCTAAAAAAAAAACTAAAAACCTAAAAATTAGGATGATTTTATTTGACAAAAGGCTGTATATATAACGAAAACATTTCATGTAAAAACTAATGCTTAGCAGCAGCCATGGGCGCCCCCATGTGGTCAAAATGGTACATTCGACTATGAGGTTCATAGTCGACTACGGTTCTCCGAATCGAATCGTCGAATCAGCGAATATTGCAGCTCACCCCTAATGAGCACATTAAATGAGGGACAGGTGCCCCAGGCTCCTGTGACAGTTTTAACTTTCGGTTGACTTTTGTTGCTCTCATTGTCTTCGTCTCTCTCCGCCTTTCTCTCCTCATCTCTGTAAATATTTCTCCATGTTGTCTCTTGAGGGTTTGTTCAGTACACTTAATATCACTTGCTCTGTGATTTCTTGTTATGCGCCCCCCCCCCAGGCACCGCACTGCGCCCCCGCCTGGGGGGCGCGCCCCACTATTTGAGAAGCACTGACCTAAAGACAAGAACCAGCAGATTGTTTCGTATGGTAAGTCCAAAAACGTATTTTTCTATTTATCTTCTCTTCATTTTATTTCTTAGTTAAAGGGTGCAGAAACACCTCAGACAGGCCGCCAGGCTGCCAGGCCGCAGACCCATCAACACATTCACATAGGCACTAGAATTTCCAAAAAAACATGCACGTTAGGTAAATTGTCGTGTAGTCGGAAACCAGTGCACCCAAACAAACCTTACACAAACATGAGAGAAACATGCAAACTCTACACAAACATACTCTGGCTGCTTGTAAGGTCAAATGTATTTAGGGAATGGCAGTTCAGTGGTTAGTGTGTTGGGAAATCAAACCCCAAGTTCACCCAAGTTGTTAATGTAGGTCTATGAAAACAGCCATTAACCCTTACTGCTCCAGGGGTGCTGTATCACTGCTGACCCTGTGCTATGACCCCCAACAATATTGTGTCCCTGTAAGTCCATTCAGACATCCATTATCTTTTGGATGGAAACTCCACCCAGATCAGGATTCGAACCTCGAACCCCAGCACTGGGAGGTGAACGTGCTAATCACTACGCTTGTGATTCACTTCAGATGCAATTGTCTGCAAAGTAATGTAGTTTATTCATTCATTATCTTCTGCTTTATCCTCTATTAGGGTCGTGGAGGGATTCCCCATGCCCATCCAGGGGAGAACATTTGGGGCACTGGGCAGACACACCCAGGACAAGGGCGCCAACCTATCGCTGGACACACACTCACTCACTCATTCACACAGACACACTCTATATGGGGCAATTTGGAGAACTCAATTGACTTGATCCATGTTTTTGGACTGTGGGAGGAAACCGGAGAACCCGGAGGAAACCCACAGGGAGAACATGGATACTCCATCCAGATTGGGATTCGAACCAGGAATCCCAAGCGCTGAGAGGAGAACATGCTAACCACTAAACCACAGTGCCGCCCTATGGAAAACAACCATTTGTCTCAAAATTGTACATCTAATTACATTTGGGCCCAGTGATGGATTGGCGCCCTGTCCTGGGTGTATCTGCCCAGCGCCCGAAACGTTCTCAACCTGGATGGACATGGAGAACCCCCCCCCCGCGACCCTAATATAGAATAAAGCGGAAGATAATGGATGGATGGATGAATTACATTTGATTAAAAAAATTTGGAATCTGCCGAATTAAACTAATAGAAAAAAAAGCATGTCATGTCAAACCATGAGGTAATACCTGTGTAATGACAGAGGCTCGGATGGGTTGAATCTTGCTCCAGGCACCCCCCGCCTCTCCCGATCTCTCTCCTGGAGTGCTCTTCTCTGGGAGTGGAGGAAAAGCCTCCAGATAGGTGGGAATGTAGGCTTCATCCTCAGAAACACCACCTGGATAGAGTTACATGTACATGGATACACACACCTGATTGCTGAGCCAGATGACTGGCCTTCATTCATTCATTCATTCATTCATTCATTCATTCCCCAAGCTGCTTATCCTGAAACCTACACCGGTATTTAAAGCGTGAAAGAAAACCCTGGACGGGTTGCCAGTTAGTCACAGGGTAGACGCACGGCCAAAACGAAACCTCACTCGTGCAGATGAGGAGAACATGCAAACTTCATACAGTAAAGTCCAGGAATTAATCATCATTGGAAACTAGAACTAAACTGGAGCATGGAATTCTGAAATTTGTCCAAAACCACATACTACACAGACACGTACTCACTCACACTATATAGGGGCAATTTAGAGAGGAGCACTTTAGAGCAGCCGATTCACCTTAAATCCATATTTTTGGCCAACTTTACCAAAATTGGAATTCGAGCGGCAGACGTGCTAACCACTGGGCTGCAGAGCCGCCGGCTATAATATTCATTCATTATCTTCCGCTTTTATCCTCTATTAGGGTCGCGGGGGGGCAGCCCCCGTGTCGGCGTGGGTTTCCTCCGGGTTCTCCATCTCGGGCGCTGGGCAGATACACCCAGGACAGGGCGCCAATCTATCGCTGGGCACACACTCACTCACAAAAACACACTCTATATGGGGCAATTTGGAGAATTCAATTGACTTGATCCATGTTTTTGGACTGTGGGAGGAAACCCACACGGACACGGGGAGGACATGGAAACTCCACCCAGAGCAGCGAGGGTTAAGGGTCCATCCATTATCTTCCACTTTATCCTCTACTAGGGTTGCGGGGGGGGGAACTTGCCCATCAGGTGGAGAACGTTTCGGACGCTGGGCAGATAGATCCATGGCAGGGGGGCAATCTATCACTGGGCACACACACACTCTATATGGGGCAATTTCAATTTACCTTCAATCCATGGTTTTGGACTGTGGGAGGAAACCGGAGAACCCGGAGGAAACCCACACGGACACGGGGAGAACATGGAAACTCCACCCAGATTGGGATTCGAACCGGGAATCCCTAGTGCTGAGAGGAGAACGTGCCGACCACTAAGCCACCGTGCCGCCCCCCCCCCACTATAATATACACTACAAAAATAAATCAATTATAATAAGCTTGGGCAGCACGGTGGCTTAGTGGTTGGCATGTTCTCCTCTCAGCGCTAGGGATTCCCGGTTCGAATCCCCATCTGGGTGGAGTTTCCATGTTCTCCCTGTGTCTGCGTGGGTTTCCTCCGGGTTCTCCGGTTTCCTCCCACAGTCCAAAAACATGGATCAAGTCAATTGAATTCTCAAAAATTGCCCCATATAGAGTGTGTCTGTGTGAGTGAGTGTGTGCCCAGCGATAGATCCTGGGTGTATCTGTCCAGCGCCCGAGACGTTCTCCCCTGGATGGGCATGGGGAACCCCCCCGCGACCCTAATAGAGGATAAAGCGGGAGATAATGAATGAATGAATGAATAATAAGCTTGTGTTTATATGGTGCATTTCACAACAGAACGTCATCCTGATGCACCTTTAATGAAGCACAACTGGCTGATGGTTAGGAGGTAGAAATGCTGCAAACAAGAACCTTGATTTTGCCCCTTGTACAGAGGGTAAAAATGTGCAAAGGTGAAACCCAACCCGTCTCTACCTGTGATCCTTGCATCCTTCAGCCCACTACGGTGCTCAGCAAAGCTCTCCTGAGTCAACACAGCCACCGAGCTCATGTTACAAAAGTTGATCTGCTTTCCCGCTGGGAGAAAAAGAGGTGGAGGGGGAAACGTAATAAGGGCTTTAGATTGTAGCAGCACATGTTACTCAGTGTCTAATTTTATATTAACGCTTAAATGTCAGTCAGCTTCAAGAGTCACACATGGCATCATGTTTTTATCATGGCATCATGGCACATGGCACTGAAGTTTGCATTACAGACACAATTAATTTTTCGAGAGCAAAACTGAAAAAGAAGTTCACAGAAGTTCAGTTTCTAATTTTATATTAACGCTTCAAGAGTCACACATGGCATCATGTGTGTTAATATGTTAAGGATCATCGATGCCACTTTGTGGCAAGGCGCGGTGGGTCGGCATGACCCTGGCAAGTCGACATTTACACAAACGATGGACGTGGATTTAACGCTGCATATCATAATATAGTCGGTCAGCTATCAAAACGACTGCGATGCATGCAGTGTGAGAAATATAAGCGATGGCTTATCATAAAAATAATGTTTTCAAATTTCCCAAAGATTTTTGAATAGTGTTTCTATTCTCTATGTCTCTTGCAAATAAAGAAAACATTAGTTCAGTGACCCATTCGAATCAAACCTAACAACCGTGCAGTGATTACTATCAAGCAGATGAGGTTCTGAAACAGTCCAATCATCTAGTTTTCATTACAGACACAATTTTTCGAGAGCAAAACTGAAAAAGAAGTTCACAGAAGTTCAGTGTCTAATTTTATATTAACGCTTAAATGTCAGTCAGCTTCAAGAGTCACACATGGCATCATGTGTGTTAATAAGTTAAGGATCATCGATGCCACATTGTGGGTCGGCATGATCCTGGCAAGTCGACATTTACACAAACGATGGACGTGGATTTAACGCTGCATATCATAATATAGTCGCTCAGCTATCAAAACGACTGTGATGCATGCAGTGTGAGAAATATAAGCGATGGCTTATCATAAAAATAATGTTTTCAAATTTCTCAGGGATTTTCGAATAGTGTTTCTATTGATGTGTCGCTTGCAAATAAAGAAAACAGTTTAACAAGTTTAAATTACAGACATAATTTTTCGAGAGCAAAACTGAAAAAGAAGTTCACAGACGTTCAGTGTCTAATTTTATATTAACGCTTCAAGAGTCACACATGGCATCATCGATGCCACGTTGTGGCAAGGCGCGGTGGGTCGGCATGACCCTGGCAAGTCGACATTTACACAAACGATGGACGTGGATTTAACGCTGCATATCATAATATAGTCGGTCAGCTATCAAAACGACTGCGATGCATGCAGTGTGAGAAATACAAGCGATGGCTTATCATAAAAATAATGCTTTCAAATTTCCCAGGGATTTTCGAATAGTGTTTCTATTGATATGTCTCTTGCAAATAAAGAAAACATTAGTTCAGTGACCCATTCGAATCAAACCTAACAACCGTGCAGTGATTTCTATCAAGCAGATGAGGTTCTGAAACAGTCCAATCATCTATTAACACTGAAGTTTGCATTATAGACATAATTTTTCGAGAGTAAAACTGAAAAAGAAGTTCACAGAAGTTTAGTGTCTAATTTTATATTAAGGCTTAAATGTCAGTCAGCTTCAAGAGTCACACATGGCATCATGTGTGTTAAGTTAAGGATCATCGATGCCACATTGTGGGTCGGCATGACCCTGGCAAGTTGACATTTACACAAACGATGGACGTGGATTTAACGCTGCATATCATAATATAGTCGGTCAGCTATCAAAACGACTGCGATGCATGCAGTGTGAGAAATACAAGCGATGGCTTATCATAAAAATAATGCTTTCAAATTTCCCAGGGATTTTCGAATAGTGTTTCTATTCTCTATGTCTCTTGCAAATAAAGAAAACATTAGTACAGTGACCCATTCGAATCAAACCTAACAACCGTGTAGTGATTTCTATCAAGCAGATGAGATTCTGAAACAGTCCAATCATCTATTAACACTGAAGTTTGCATTACAGACATAATTTTTCGAGAGCAAAACTGAAAAAGAAGTTCACAGAAGTTCAGTGTCTAATTTTATATTAACGCTTCAAGAGTCACACATGGCATCATCGATGCCACATTGTGGGTCGGGATGACCCTGGCAAGTTGACATTTACACAAACGATGGACGTGGATTTAACGCTGCATATCATAATATAGTCGGTCAGCTATCAAAACGACTGCGATGCATGCAGTGTGAGAAATATAATGGCTTATCATAAAAATAATGCTTTCAAATTTCTCAGGGATTTTTGAATAGTGTTTCTATTGATATGTCGCTTGCAAATAAAGAAAACATTAGTTCAGTGACCCATTCGAATCAAACCTAACAACCGTGCAGTGATTTCTATCAAGCAGATGAGATTCTGAAACAGTCCAATCATCTATTAACACTGAAGTTTGCATTATAGACATAATTTTTCGAGAGCAAAACAAAAAAAACAAAAAAAAAAAGAAGCCAAAAGATTGGTCTGCAGACCTGCAAAGGGTCGATAGCCAGAGAGTCCGTCCTGAAGGGTGCCACCGAGAGCTCTTCAGTTCCAGTCCGTGTTTTTGGCGCTGTCAGAAAAAAGATCAGAACGATGACGGCTTTAACTGTAGCATGTCTACCTGCTGCATACAAAAAAAAACAGCCTCTTAATAGCAAAGTCCCCTGAGAGACACCAGAAAGAAGGTGGAGACACACAAGCTTGTCTTCTGGGACGCGGTACACTCGTGATGGTGCTATGGATAGTCTCTTCTTTACACAGGAGGGAGGAACTGTCTAACTGTTGTGTGTGTGTGTGTGTGTGTGTGTGTGTGTGTGTGTGTGTGTGTGTGTGTGTGTGCGCAGGGAATACAGCAAGCCCCAGGGTCTAAAAACCAGTAGCAAGTCAAAGGCTGACCTTCCAAATACTGGGATAAAATCAGATACGGTACACTCTGTAATAAATGAGGCGGCAGCAAGGTCAGATCACAACATTAGTGCACACTCACAAAATATAACAGCGTTCTGCACAACACAACACGCTCAGCAGAGTAACAAAAACAACGCTTATCCGTTTATCTACATAAACAAGTCTTTCCTCATCACATCTTACTCGACCCTCACGTATTAGTAGGTTTGAAGCTTCTCACAGGTTCCTACACGAGATGTAGACTAAGGTTCTGGGACACTCCTAATCGACGAATTCAGGCCTTTCAATCTGTCCCACTGTAAAAAAAACAGAAACGACTGAAGACGCATCTCTTTAACAAATACCTTTTGTAAAAAAAAAATTATTATTTTTTTTTTTATTAATAAAAAATAGGGCTTAGTGGTCAGCACGTTCACCTCTCAGCTCTAGGGATTCCCGGTTCGAATCCCCATCCGGGTGGAGTTTCCATGTTCTCCCCGTGTCTGCGTGGGTTTCCTCCCACGGTTCAAAAACATGGATCAAGTCAATTGAATTCTCAAAATTGCCCCATATAGAGTGTGTCTGTGTGAGTGAGTGTGTGCCCAGCGATGGATTGGCGCCCTGTCCTGGGTGTATCTGCCCAGCGCTCGAGACGTTCTCCCCTGGATGGGCATGGGGAATTCCACCGCGACCCTAATAGAGGATAAAGCGGGAGATAATGAATGAATGAATGAATAATAAAAAATAACAAAATCAGGTTGGGACGATGTTCTGTTGTGAAATGCACCATATAAACACAAGCTTATTATAATTGATTTATTTTTGTAGTGTATAGTATAAGTAAAAAAAAGGACCAGAAACTACTGAAGACGCATCTCTTTAACAAATACCGGTTGTAAAAAAAAATTGTTTTTTTAATTAATAAAAAATAGGGCGGCACGGTGTCTTAGTGGTTGGCATGTTCGCCTCTCAGCTCTAGGGATTCCCGGTTCGAATCCCCATCTGGGTGGAGTTTCCGTGTTCTCCCCGTGTCCGTGTGGGTTTCCTCCGGGTTCTCCGGTTTCCTCCCACGGTCCAAAAACATGGTTCAAGTCAATTAAGTTCTCCAAATTGCCCCATATAGAGTGTGTGTGTGTGAGTGAGTGTGTGCCCAGCGATGGATTGGCGCCCTGTCCTGGGTGTATCTGCCCAGCGCCCGAGACGTTCTCCCCTGGATGGGCATGGGGAACCCCACCGCGACCCTAATAGAGGATAAAGCGGGAGATAATGAATGAATGAATAATAAAAAATAACAAAATCAGGTTGGGACGATGTTCTGTTGTGAAATGCACCAAATAAACACAAGCTTATTATAATTGATTTATTTTTGTAGTGTATATTATAAGTAGGGGGGCAGCACGGTGGCTTAGTGGTTAGCATATTCTCCTCTCAGCACTAGGGATTCCCGGTTCGAATCCCCATCTGGGTGGAGTTTCCATGTTCTCCCCGTGTCTGCGTGGGTTTCCTCCGGGTTCTCCGGTTTCCTCCCACGGTCCAAAAACATGGATCAAGTCAATTGAGTTCTCCAAATTGCCCCATATAATATAATGTGTCTGTGTGAGTGAGTGTGTGCCCAGCGATGGATTGGCATCCTGTCCTGGGTGTATCTGCCCAGCGCTCGAAACGTTCTCCCCCCCAGCGACCCTAATAGAGGATAAAGCGGAAGTTAATGAATGAAAATCAGGTTTGATGAATTTACAGTGTAGTTGGTTTTCTCCACAACTTCTGACTTGCGATGTTCTCATTTGTAAGTCGCTTTGGATAAAAGCGTCTGCTGAATGGCTAAATGTAATGTAATGTAAAAGGATGTAGAAAATCAAGCTCATAGTCGTGCATTTTGACTGGCAAGGTCCAAAACAACATGGTGGAGTTACGTTTGGTGTGGAAGAACTTGTCTGGCCCACACCGACGGGTAAAGCTTGGCTCTCTCCATTTCTCTTCTTTACAGTACCATTGAAAAATTTGGACACAGTTGTGTACGTCCCCTTTATTCTGTTGGCTAATTGTCAGCACCCCAATAGCACCAAAAAGAAGTGGTATTTGGTTGGTGCCAATCGCACTGCTGCACTAAAACCCGCTCACAGCATCAATGTGACTGCAGAACTGACCATAAACCATCCACCACCCAAATGATACCTGTTCTGTGATGCTCCTGACAACAGAGAACCAACAGGGGACTAACAAAACAAAAGAAATCAAATGGACTACAGTCAGGAATTGTAAAACTACAAAGTCCATCTGTATGGTAAGGGGAGGAAATAGAAAACGGAACAAGGTGTATATTGTGTGGTGGTGTATATCTACATATAAAATGGCTTACGTTCATCTTTATGGAAGTCTGTTTCTTATATATATATTCAAACTAAAGCCCCACATGAATATTATTTCTCCAGAGACACAGACTTTGACATCCAAGAGTATCAGGTCCATAGGTTCTAATGCTTCATTTGAGTCTAAAGTCCATGCAAAGGATGGTTATCGTTTACAGTGTCAGTTTCAGACACATCAGACACAGATGTCTGGAGACTAAGGTGTCCCAGCAACACCTGATATAGCAGAACCACACCACCAATGTCACGGTGTACAGAGAATTGACTACCACCCAAAAGACAGCCAGTTTTAAACCTTCCCCCGATAACTAAGCATAGGTCCAAAGCAATAATGAGGCTGATGTGAGCAGAGAAGCGCCTCTGGTGGGTGTACCTAATAAAATGATTAACAAATATAGCTGTGCATTAGTGCTTTTCACGCTTTCAGGAGCTTATTTAACCGTGTGTTATTAAGCTTAGCTATTAACCCATTAACGCAGTGCTTCTCAAATAGTGGGGCGCGCCCCCCTGGGGGGGTGCAGTGCGGTGCCTGGGGGGGCGCATAACAAGATATCACAGAGCAAGTGATATTAAGTGTAATGAACTAACCCTCAACAGACAACATGGAGAAATATTTAACAGGGATGAGGAGAGAAAGGCGGAGATAATGAGACCAACAAAAGTCAACCGAAAGTTAAAACGAGGAAATTTGTCGAAGTGAATGTAGCGCCTGGCTTCACGGTAACTGAGGTGGGAGACGAAGCAAGAACGGTGTGTCTTCAGTGTCTTTAAATGATGGCAGCGGACAGCGTGAAGCCAAATAAATGAAGGCGTCACTTAAAGACATTACACCCCAATCACGCTGATAACCGCTTGAGTTTTTTAAATCGAAAACGTGACGCGTAGAGCAGCAAATATTAATGCTTTAAGAAAGCTGCTTCAGAAAACCTGTGCTGTAAAACGGGCGCGTTAGAGACATTAGTTCCGATTTCCTCATTTTGATTAAAAAAAAAAAAAAAACAGCACAAATTGTCGTATTCATTTTAGTTTTGTAGGTTAAAGTGTTAATACATTGTGCTCCTGAATTAATATTTCTGATGAATTTGAATTTATTATTATTTATTAATTTTATTTAATTTCATTTTTCAGTATCAAATGCCAGTCAGTTCAAAAATGTTTCTAGTTGAAATAAGGATTTCATTCGTTTCTGTTACAAACTAAAAAACAAAGTTAATAAAATGTTTCTTTGTTCTAAGTTGATCTATATTTCTTTCTTTTTTATTTTCTTTATTGTTAATAAGGAGACATTGTTATAAAAGAGGTGCACTTAGAACAAATTTATAGACAAATGATACTACAGTGGGCGTGTAAAAATACTTTTTCATCCCATTTTGTCATGTGAAGGGGGGGGGGGGCGCAAAAAGTTCACTTCTTCCTAGGGGGGGCTTAACAGAAAATAATTGAGAATCACTGCATTAACGGAACATTTCTAAAAAGCCTAACGTGAATACAACTTAGCATGGCTTAATGTAATAAAACAGTAACCTAGAAATACCAAACTTCACTCATGTATTACTCTGTATTAGTTCACTCAATTACTGTAATTATAAACCTGTACTCCAAAAGGAAGGTACTACTTTTCACATCACGTTTTTTTTTTCTCCTATTTAAACCCATTGTAAGGAAATGCCATAATGTGGCTTAATGTATTAATACAGTGACCTAGAAATACCAATCTTCTCTCATTTATTACCTTTATTAGTTCATTCGTTCATTATCTCCCGCTTTATCCTCTATTAGGGTCGCGGTAGGGTTCCTCATGCCCATCCAGGGGAGAACATTTCGGGCGCTGGGCAGATACACCCAGGACAGGGCGTCAATCCATCGCTGGGCACACACTCACTCACACAGACACACTCTATATGGGGAAATTTGGAGAACTTGGAGAATGTTTTTGGACTGTGGGAGGAAAGCGGAGAACCCGGAGGAAACCCACGCGGACACGGGGAGAACATGGAAACTCCATCCAGATGGGGATTCGAACCGGGAATCCCTTAGTGCTGAGAGGAGAACATGCAAGTCTTACAAGTCTTACTGGGTCATTCATTCATTCATTCATTATCTCCCGCTTTATCCTCTATTAAGGTCGCGGTGGGGTTCCCCATGCCCATCCAGGGGAGAACGTCTCGGGCGCTGGGCAGATACACCCAGGACAGGACACCAATCCATCGCTGGGCACACACTCAACTCACACAGTCACACTCTATATGGGGCAATTTGGAGAACTCAATTGACTTGATCCATGTTTTTGGACTGTGGGAGGAAACCAGAGAACCCGGAGGAAACCCACGCAGACACGGGGAGAACATGGAAACTCCACCCAGATAGGGATTCGAACCGGGAACCCCTAGCGCTGAGAGGCGAACGTGCTAACCACTAAGCCACCGTGCCGCCTACTGGGTCACTGTTTTTATTAATACATTAAGTCAGGGTTTAGGGTGGCACGGTGGCTTAGTGTTTTAGCATGTTCTCCTTTCAGCACTAGGGATTCCCGGTTTAAATCCTAATCTGGGTGGAGTTTCCATGTTCTCCCTGTGTCCACGTGGGTTTCCTCCGGGTTCTCTGGTTTCCTCCCACAGTCCAAAAACATGGATCAAGGTCAATTGAGTTCTCCAAATTGCCCCATATAGAGTGTGTCTGTGTGAGTGTGTGTGTGTGCCCAGCGATAGATTGGTGCCCTGTCCTGGGTGTATCTGCCCAGCGCCCGAAACGTTCTCCCCTGGATGGGCATGAGGAACCCCCCCGACCCTAATAGAGGATAAAGCAGAAGATAATGGATGGCTGGGTTCAATTAGGGGGGAAATTATTACTTTCCTTTTGGAGTAGAGTTTCATAATTACATACATAATTATATTATAATAATTACATCATTATTCTACAAGTCTTTCTGGGTCCCTGTTTTGTTTAATACATTAAGTCAGGGTTTAGCGCGTTCGCCTTTCAGCACTAGGGATTCCAGGTTCGAATCCCATCTGGGTGGAGTTTCCATGTTCTCCCCGTGTCCGCGTGGGTTCCCTCCGGGTTCTCCGGTTTCCTCCCACAGTCCAAAAACATGGATCAAGTCAATTGAGTTCTCCAAATTACCCCATATAGATAATGGATGGATGGCGTGAAAATTAGTAATTTCCTTTTGGAGTAGCGGTTCATAATTACAATAATTATTACATTATAATAATTACATAATTGGGTGGCACGTGGGTTAGTGGTTTAGCATGTTCTCCTCTCAGAGCTAAGGATTCCCGGTTCGAATCCCCATCTGGGTGGAGTTTCCATGTTCTCCCCGTGTCCGCGTGGGTTTCCTCCCACAGTCCAAAAACATGGATCAAAGGTCAACTGAGTTCTCCAAATTGCCCCATATAGATAATGGATGGATGGATGGCGTGAAAATGAGTAATTTCCTTTTGGAGTAGCGGTTCATAATTACAATAATAATTACATTATAATAATTACATAATTGGGCGGCACGGTGGCTTAGTGGTTCGCATGTTCGCCTCTCAGCACTACGGATTCCCGGTTCGAATCCCCATCTGGGTGGAGTTTCCATGTTCTCCCCATGTCTGCGTGGGTTTCCTCCGGGTTCTCCGGTTTCCTCCCACAGTCCAAAAACATGGATCAAGTCAATTGAATTCTCCAAATTGCCCCATATAGATAATGGATGGATGGATGGCGTGAAAATTAGTAATTTCCTTTTGGAGTAGCGGTTCATAATTACAATAATTATTACATTATAATAATTACATAATTGGGTGGCACGGTGGCTTAGTTGGGTTCTCCTTAGCACTACATTCCCGGTTCGAATCGCCTCTGGGTGGAGTTTCCAGCACACGTGGGATTCCACCGGTTTCCTCCCACAGTCCAAAAACATGGATGAAGTCAATTGAATTCTCCAAATTGCCCCATATAGAGTGTGTTTGTGTGAGTGAGTGGGTGCCCAGCGATGGATTGGCGTCCTGTCCTGGGTGTATCTGCCCAGCGCCCCAGACGTTCTCCCCTGGATGGGCATGGGGAACCCCCCCAGTGACCCTAATAGAGGATAAAGCGGGAGATAATGAATGAATGAATGAATGAATAATTACATAATGTTTATTAGGTGGTTGGCATGTTCTCCTCTCAGAGCTAGGGATTCCCGGTTCGAATCCCCATCTGGGTGGAGTTTCCATGTTCTCCCCGTGTCCGCGTGGGTTCCCTCTGGGTTCTCCGGTTTCCTCCCACAGTCCAAAAACATGGATCAAAGGTCAAGTGAGTTCTCCAAATTGCCCCATATAGATAATGGATGGATGGATGGATGGATGGCGTGAAAATGAGTAATTTCCTTTCGGAGTAGCGGTTCATAATTACAATAATAATTACCTTATAATAATTACATAATCCCATCATTATTCTACAGGTCTTTTTAGCTCGCGGTGTGTTTTTTAATCCATTAATTCAGGTTTATTCAGGTCTGTCTCCTCATTAACGTTGCATGTGTCTTATTGCACGATCGATGCGCCAGAGCAGCTACAATAGACATCCAGCACAACATGCGTTAACGCCAAAACAGGCGTTTTAAGAGGTTTAACACTCCGCTGGCTGATTAAACACTTGAAATACAAATTTAAAGACAAATCAAGAAAACACGATGGGAAGTCCGACGGAGACGTTGATCAGCGGAATGCACCGTTTCCACCGCGCTACGCGATGCTAGCCTCGAAATAGCTAACGATCAGCCGGAACTAAAGTCTGTCTATTAAAAACAGTCGTGTTAAATTAAAGTGCGTTCGTTTATTAAAAACTTAACATCACCCACCTTTTCAGAGGAACGGGAGGAAAAAAAAGACGCGTAGCTGCAGATGACAGCTGACAGTGTAAACACTGGCAATTGATTCACTTCTACAAGAGTCGATTCGCTCGATCGTGCCACAACGCAGGCTCATCTGAGAATCGGTTCCTATTGTGTATATCACAGGTTTGCTTGTTTGTAAATTGCGACTCCTTCTTCAATTACACCGTGTTTATTATCTATCCGGGGGGGGGGGGGTTCTCCATGCCCATCCAGGGTAGAATGTTTCGGGCGCTGGGCAGATACACCCAGGACAGGACGCCCATCTATCGCTGGACACACACTCACTCACATAGACATGCACACTCTATATGGGGCAATTTGGAGAACTCAATTGACTTGATCCATGTTTTTGGACTGTGGGAGGAAACCGGAGAACCTGGAGGAAACCCAGGCAGACACGGGGAGAACATGGAAACTCCACACAGATTGGGATCCAAACCGGGAATCCCTAGCGCTGAGAGGAGAACATGCTAAACCACTAAGCCACCGTGCTGCCCCGTGTTTATTATATTCTGTTTGATTGGTCGTAGGTTATTCCGTCCATCCATTATCTTCTGCTTTATCCTCTATTAGAGTCGGGGGGGGGGGGGGGTTCCCCATGCCCATCCAGGGGAGAACGTCTCGGGCGCTGGGCAGATAGACCCAGGACAGGACGCCAATCCATCGCGGGGCACACACTCACTCACACAGACACACTCTATATGGGGCAATTTGGAGAACTCAATTGACTTGATCCATGTTTTTGGACTGTGGGAGGAAACCGGAGAACCCGGAGGGAACCCACGCGGACACGGGGAGAACATGGAAACTCCACCCAGATTGGGATCCGAACCTGGAATCCCTAGAGGAGAACAGTTAACCACTAAGCCACCGTGCCGCCCCGCGTTTTTTATATTCTGTTTTATTGGTCATAGGATCCATGGCCAAAAACATGGATCAAGTCAATTGAATTCTCCAAATTGCCCCATATAGAGTGTGTGGCTTAGTGGTCAGCACGTTCTCCTCTCAGCACTAGGGATTCTCGGTTTCGAATCCCAATCTGGGTGGAGTTTCCATGTTCTCCCCGTGTCCGCGTGGGTTTCCGCCGGGTTCTCCGGTTTCCTCCCACAGTCCAAAAACATGGATCAAGGTCAATTGAATTCTCCAAATTGCCCCATATAGAGTGTTTCTGTGTGAGTGAGTGAGTGTGTGCCCAGTGATAGATTGGCGCCCTGTCCTGGGTGTATCTGCCCAGCGCCCGAGACGTTCTCCCCTGGATGGGCATGGGGAACCCCCCCGCGACCCTAATAGAGGATAAAGCGGGAGATAATGGTTGGAACTTGTATCCCCTTCATGCTGTAATTGAATAAATATGTAAAGGCCTACCACACGACTTCAAAGGTGGCTGTAGTAACCTGTGTGAGAGTTTATACAGCGTCTCTTACATGCAGTAAATTACATTAGCATTTACATCTGTGTTTTATAAATAAACTCCAGATGTGCAGACTGCATTCTCTACAGATGGGCTTAGAATGACAATGATAACGTCACGCTCAATGTTCCAAAGAACGTTTTAGGAATTCTGAAACCAAAATAGTTTTTAGTAGTTTTGATATTTCTTGTGCTTTTTACTGTTTTTTCCTTCTTTTTTATCCATTTATCCATTTTCTCTAAATTTACCTTTGGTATCAATAAAATATCTATTAATCTTAAAATACACGCAAGTGGACTATTATGTCAATTTGATTACATCATCTTCTTCTAGCGACTTCTAGCGACTTTCAGGACAGCCAATAGCCACTGTCCTTACTGAGGAGTTGGGAACACTATAACCATAGGTAATATAGGAACCACAGGTAATAACATACACCTTAACTGCATAAACACATGTGAAGAAGGTCAGTGGTTATGTTATCCATCACACACACACACACACACACACATACTATAGGGGCAATTTAGAGCAGCCTAGTTTCACCCAAGTAACCCGGAGGAAATCACGCAGACATGAGGAGAACATGGAAACCACCCAGATTGGGATTCAAACCTGGATCTCCAGCACTGAGTGACAGACATACTAACCACTAAGCCACCATGCTGCTTGTGGTTACATTATTCATTCATTCATTCATTATCTTCCGCTTACAAACACACTCTATATGGGGCAATTTGGAGAACTCAATTGACTTGATCCATGTTTTTGGACTGTGGGCGGAAACCGGAGAACCCGGAGGAAGTGGTTATATTATGTAACATAATTTTTTACCTGTGGCGGCACGGTGGCTTAGTGGTTAGCACGTTCTCCTCTCAGCACTAGGGATTCCCGGTTCGAATCCCCATCTGGGTGGAGTTTCCATGTTCTCCCTGTGTCTGCGTGGGTTTCCTCCGGGTTCTCCGGTTTCCTCCCACAGTCCAAAAACATGGATCAAGTCAATTGAATTCTCAAAAATTGCCCCATATAGAGTGTGTCTGTGTGAGTGAGTGTGTGCTCAGCGATGGATTGGCGCCCTGTCCTGGGTGTATCTGCCCAGTGCCCGAGATGTTCTCCCCTGGATGGGCATGGGGAACCCCACCGCGACCCTAATAGAGGATGAAGCGGGAGATAATGAATGAATGAATGAATTTTTTACCTTGAATTGTTATATAACATAGGTGTTATAAGACGCTAGAAATCATGGCCTCACATTGAATTTGAACAATTCTCTTATTTAGTATTTATTTAAATAAATTAACTTTTGTTTTAAAATGTTCCTTTCACTGTGAGCTCCGTTGGAAACATGCTGCATGCGGTTGAAATACACTGCAGGTTTGTTTTTTTAGCAGAGTCTGGCTTTTATTCAAATAAGCTGTGGTGTTTTGC